>PVJL010003510.1:0-155558 GCA_004026885.1 Lyroderma lyra
GGAGGAGAGCTACAAAAATGTCTGGTCACATGTGCCTTTGGCAGAGGACTGGGTACATGTGTAAGAGATGTCTTTGGCTGCCAGCTGACCCCTGAAGGGAAGCAAGACAGTGCTTGGGTCTAGCTGAGAGCTCAGATTCAGAGAAGCCTGACTTTGAATCCCAGGTCTGCCATTTCCCAGCTTAGTGACTTTGGACAATTTGAACCCTGTAGGACTCAGTTTGTTCATCTCTAAAACGATGGTCACATCATTTACTGTTAGAGTCATTGTAGGGATAAAGTTAAAAGGGCCAGTGCCTGTAACGTACGTAGCCCAGGGTCTGAGACACTAACAATCCAATGTGCGATGATGATGAAAAACAAATACGTTTTAAAAAAAAAAGACACCGAGCACATTTTTTGCAGTCATCAAAGGCCGCACGCCCTTCTGGTTTCAACGCTTCTTACACTTGGTTTTACATGCTCTGTACTGAATTCATTGTATTAGTTCACACCACGTGTGAGTGACACGAGAATTTGGAATTGCTGGCTGGGTATCTTGCATAACACATTTTAAGTTAGGACAAATAATGCAACAGGAAAAGAATTGAAGTTTAGGCTAATACTACGGAAATAGAGCAAGTTTTCATACGGGCATTAATTTCAGGTGCTGATTACTTTTCCTTGCCATTTCCATTTTTCTCTCTAATGTCACAAACCAGAAAATCACCATGCCTCTTGGTGAGTGTTGCTCCCGGGACAGCTACTCTGTGGTGCTGGCAGCAGGTCACAAGTCAAGGTCACGAGGGGCGGAGAGTCTGGGAAAGACAAGGGCAAGGTCAGACATGCTGAAAATGGCTCCAGGACAAGAGGCAAGAGCTGTGATGCTAGCTAAGGTCCAAGATGGGTCTGAGGAATTTTTCCGGCAGTATCAGACATCATCAGAGATCAGGTCTCAAATGAAGGGCAGCATCTTTCTCCTTAGCAGTGGCCAAGAGAGGCCCTCTGCAGCAATCGCTTGGAGGGCAGCATGACCCAGGGTCACCATATACTTATGGGGCCCCGCCGGACAGTGCAGAGAGCAAGCAGAGGGACTATTAATCACTGCTCTGAGACAACTGGTGCAGCCAGGACTGGCCCAGGCAAACCAGGACCTGCAGTCTCCCAGCCCAATGGGGTCTTTTTCCTTTTCACTTGGACTCAGACCTCTCTACTCAACCCCTCTCTGCCTGGGAAGACTAGTCCTCAATTTGAAGTTTCCACCAGTGGTCCCCAAAGCTCCCTCTGCCCCAGGGATGGATGTCAGGGGATTCTCGGCCTCTAGATGTGCCCATTTCTCTCCAGGACCCGCACTCAGGGCCGGGCCTGGGGTGAGGAGAACGGAGCATCACCTCAGGCCCAAACGGAAGGAGGCGGTAGAGACCTCAGAAATCACCGCAAATCATATTTTAACACAATGGGGGTTTTTTTACTATAATTAAAATGAGGGCAAAAACATTTAGAAATGAGCAAAATAGCAACATTTTAAATAAAGACAGTATCGGTCGCAGTGCCGTGCGAAGCTGCAGCGGACTGAAGCAAGAGGAAAACCCGGTAATGCTGATCTTGTCTTTAGTTAAGATCTTGGTGTTCACTCCTCATGGATTTTCACATTCATTTTTATTTTTTTAAAACATTGCATTAAAATAACACTTATCTCGATGACCAAGTTCTTTGGCACCTCCTTCCATTTGGGGCCTGAGACCCGTGCCTCACTTGGAGTGAGATATGGGGATTTTACTGTGGGTCAGGTGGTCACGACAGGATTTCAGATAAGGTGGCTTTGAGCAAACACCTAAATAAAGTGAAGAAAAGGCAAAGCTACGTGGATGGGATGGGGGTGGTAGGAGCTAGTTCTAGGACGAGGTTTCCCCGCTTTGGCATTATTGACATTTGGGGCTGGAGAATTCCTTATTGTGTGCGTGGTGGTGGCATGCGGGGAGGTTGGAATTAACTTGTGGACTGTAGGGCACTTAATAGCATCCCCGGCCTCTACCGACTTAGTACCAATAGTACCACGTGCCCCCCGGGGTTATAACCAAAAATGTCCCCAGACATTACCAAGTGCCCCATGGGGGTAAAATTGTCCCCAGTTAGAACACTGTGTCTGGGCACAGAAAGAGGCAAGAGCAACAACTTTGAGTTAAGTCATGGGGGGTTCCCTGGTGATGTAATGGCTAAGGCTTCGCGCGCTCAATGCCATGGCCCTGGGGCGATTCCCAGCCAGGGAGCCACCCCCCAAAAAAGAAAAAGAGTTAAGTCAGGCTCCCGCAGCTCGGAGCATCACTGCCGGCAGCCAGCCCTGAGCACTCACCCCTGCAACGGTCAGACACACAGCTTGTCTCTGATTTGCTTCATCCTAGTCCTTGGACTCCTTTCACCCTCCGGACGAAGGGCTCCTGGGGAGCAGGTGCCCAGCCTTTGCGCATCGGCTCTGTGTACCATGGCTGTGTGTCCATCCACACACCCTCGTCTACTCCTCTGTGGTGGAGGTGCTGTCCCCAGACTCGGGGCTCAGGACCAGTGTGGGTGTCCCCAAGCCACAGTCCAGCCCATCCTCCCATAAGTCACCCCCGCCACATAGTTAAAGGTGTGCAGCTTTCACACAGGGACAGCGTGTGATGAAACTTCACCTTCCACTCAATTAACCTTGAAAGAGAAGGGTTTTGTTGTTGTTGTTGTTGTTGTTTCCTTTCCTTTTCTTCCCCAAGAGACTTTTTTTTTCTTGTTTTCCCTTTTTTTTATGACCTTTTTGAAGCATCTTATTTTCTGGGCAATAAGCCAAATGATACACTCCCTTCCCAGCTGCAGGGCTGTTGCAGATTTTCCAAGCTGAGGTAAAGACAGCCTTGAAATAAATGCAAGGTGGGCAGTGGGGCCGGGGGAATGGGAGAAAATGCCTTATTATTTCAGCCAAGATGTGCCTGGAGGGATGAAGCCTTCACGGAACACGAGCCCGCAGGACCCATGAGAGGCAGGGACCTGGGGACAGGGCTGCCAGGCACTCCCCCCAATTAGGGAATGCACATGAATACAAATTCCAAAAAATCAATTCCACTTTGGGTGGAGATTGAATATTAATAAGTCATAACAAAGCACATCTTGCACAGTACTTCGCAATAATCAAAGAGGTTTTTATTTCTGCACATATTTAATCCCTTTGAGTCTCAGATTCAACTATCGAATAAGACTGGATCTTATTTAAGACTTGGAGCCATACTGTAGAATAAATAGCAACAGTCCTTTTTCAACAAATTTGTTGGACAACGGTACCCAGAAGCCCCCCTACCCCATCCCAGATGCGCAGCCTCCCTAATGGTGCCTCGTCTCTCCCTTCCCCCACGTGGGGCCTCCAAAGTCAACTGCATACGTGTGCAGAGCGGAAGGAACCTAAAAGAAAGTGTCCCAGCTGCTTCCGTTTCCTCGTGGGCCTTCACCGTTGGCAGCTCTGGTGGCAAAGGGAGTTTCATGCAAGTGGCCTGCTTTGCTTCACATTGCTGTTCTGCCCCCAGAGGCAATTGGGGAACTTCTAGAATCCTAGAGGCATTGAGTGGAAGCAGCAGGCTGAAGAGAGTCGCTGGCTGATGGCTTGCTTTTGGGGACAAGGAAGTTGTGACTGGCAGTCAGTACAGGTGTGAAAGTGAGAAAAAGGCAGGAGAGCAGCATGGTCAAGAGCACAGTTTCAGGACAGGCCTGCGTGGGTTCCAGCTCTGGCTGTGCCACTTGATAATTGCATGACCTTGACCAAGTCGCATCATTTGTTCCTCCATTTGTAAAATGGTGAGATGATGAGAGTAGGGGTGTCCTAGATTCAGATGTTCTCCAATAGGGCACTCAGTATTAAGAATCAGAAGTTGCTGAGAGACATGGCGGGGGGACTGGGGGTGTGCACACGAGAGCTCGCCTGGGAGCACGCTGTTGAGAGATGTGCCAAAGAGCCGATGGGACATTGGGGCTTTACTCTGGGTGGGAGGGAACTGGCAGGATCCTACACTGAGGAATTCAGGCTTCAAGAGATGTCTGCCTGGGGGAGGCCCTGCTGATTAATATCTGCACTCCTGTACTCCCCAGGGTGAGACCCTCAGGCCAGGGACCCAGCAGCACAAAGGAATTTTCTGGAACAAGTTTGTGGCAACAGGCACTAATGTAAAGGCATCTCTTAAGTCCCCGTTCCTATCATTCGTCTCCATTTGCTGTCACAGGATGAAGGACCAGTGATTTGTGTTCCATGAAATGTTCTTCCCGGAATATTAGGAAAGGAGAATTGGCATCAGAGCAAAACCCAGAGTAGCCCCGCGGCTTCTGGGCAGAGAACCGCACTCGGTGGGTGACACTAAGGAAGAGAAGTCCTTTCCTTTGAGCTGTGGGAGCTCCAGACCCCCAAGTCACTTCACTCACCCTAACCCCGAGCAAAAGAGTCATCTTTTCTTCCCAACATCGTGCTTGAAATGATGAACTAGCCATGCATTGATGTCACTAATACCTCTGTGAGTACATCAGCCATTCCCACATCTATGAATTAAGTTAGAATATGAAGAAAGCTTAGAATATTTCCAGTCTGGCCTCTTCTTTTCGCAGAATAGCAAACTGTGACCCAGAGAGATTTTTCACTTGCCCAAGGGCACAATTACTGGCCGAGGGACAGGCTCTGAGCACCAGTGCCCTCATAGGCTTGTGGACTTGTGACAGCAGAGTTGGGATAAAGTCACGTCACCCAAAGTCTGGGTGGTGTGTGAAATGACACTGCCTCATGACCTTTCATGGTTCTGATAAAGTTAAAAACCCTGCAAAGCATTCGGTGTAAGTAAATATACTGATGTACAAAAAAACTATACCTTGAGGTACAAATGACAGTATATAATGAGGTGCTCCCTATATAGCAGAGGAAGTCCCAAGATGAGAAGACCATGTGTGGCCATGGGTGTTACATGCAGGTTGACATTTAGAGATCCCTTAGTGCGGCACGTCTGCTGAGTCGGTCTGTAAGAGCGATCATCAAACCCAAACTCCTTCCAGCAATGAAAAGAGCACGAGCTCAGGTAGGAAAAGCTAACCTGCCCCTCGATTCACCAGGGCACACCTTTCTCAAGCTCCAAGCACGTGAGTGTCTGTCTCGGTGAGTACTAAGAGAGCCATCTTGTCAGCTCCAAAGCCAGGAGCCACGATGAGGGGGCCTTCTCTGAGCTCTGCCTACACCTTCCCAGGGCTTCAGTGTATCTGACCTCTAATAGAGGACAAACACTCAGTCCTCAGGATGTCTTCACCTCCCTTCTCCAGAGAGACTTTGTTTTCTTTTGGAGAGCTTCCCACTTGGCCACCCTGGGAGCTCTCTTGTGATAACCAGTGTGTCTTCTCTGCCTCAAATAAGCTGTGTAACCTTGAGCGTGTCACCTCCCAGCTGAGTCTCACATCCCTCAACTGTGAAAAGAGGGAGATGAGGGGCTGAACTGACAGCACATGGAGCACCAGGACTGTAATTTGTAAACTTCTATTCCCAGGAACTTGCCCAGTGCCTGGTATGTGAGGATGAACAGAAAACGTTCAGGAATCCAGGGAATATAAAGCCTCTTCCGGTTCTGACATTTGGGGACTAGATTTGGAAGGAAGTTAGACACTCTCATGCTATCACCTCTCTCATTTCAGTGGGTGGCTTAGAACATGGCTTTGAGAGAGGAGCTCCCCATTAAAAGAGCCTATAAATGTGTGGCGAATACCTGTCCTGACCCAGCCATAAGATCACTGAACTTGAAGAACTCAGCAGAGACCTGGAGATGGCTGCGTTCAGCCTGGCTTTTTCAACTGCCCCTTCACTGCGTCTCCTTCCTCTCACCCTCAGCTATTCCCCATGAGGCACCCAGGGCCCTCATATGCTCTTACCCAACTCAACCCTCTTTGGTCAGTAATTTAGGATTCCATATTCTCTATTCTTCCAAATTCCTGGAATATTCAAAACTGCTCTCCTAACACAGAACCATTGGGTTCTGAGGGTTCAGGAGGCCATTTTCATGAAGATATGAGCAATCTATTACCTTCTCAAGCATATTAAACTGACAGGAAATAATGCTGCTTTAAACCAATGATGGTTCCAACATGGCACGATTCAGGCAGCCATGTTCCAAAGTCAGGTACAGAAGAGAAGATAGAAGCTAAGGACATTCACTGAGGGAACGCCACAAGTCACACACTGACTTTTTGCCTGTTTTTCCCACCAGCAGCTTTGTCCTGTACCCTCCTACTCAAGTCTTCCTGTTGGGGTGCTGTCCCCACCTGTATACACTGGGGTTGCCTGCTCCACCTTGAGGTAGGACCAGCCCAGCATTTGTGATTCGGGAGAACTTCCTGACTCGCCCTGAAAGCCCTCCATGATTGGAGAATTTTCCTTTGTGAAAGGTCCAACTTAGGAGAAAATAGGATGGGAAAGTCTAGGTCATAAAACAAAAGCTAAGAAAGCCCTAAGGAAGTTGACTCAAACCAACACCCGAGATTATTCACCAAATAAAGAAAATACCAATAACATTTCACATATCTAAAATTAGTAATAATGGGTACTAATGAGTTCTGTGCTATTAATTCCATTTACCATCCCTCCCTCCCCAGAAGCTGTCGACAGTCTCCCTCTCCTGAAGCTTTAATGAGATACTTGTAAATTCATTTTGCTTCGTGGCAGAAAATATCACCCTAAGAAGCATTTGGAATGTGTGGGCCTGGTCCTTGGGTGTCTTTAAGATTTTATTGAGTCCTGCCTCCTGGGTCTCGCTGTGTGACTTGGAAGCTGAGGAGAGAAAAGGCTTTGGCTCACCTTTATTTAATTTATTTGGGGACCAAATGGTTATTTCTCGGACCCTTTCCCACTATGTAGTGCCGTTAAGCCCTGGGCAGCTGCCTGCATAGTTCTCACCAGATTTCACCTCCTACCTTCCACACAAAGGCCGTCCAAGGTCAATGTGATGTTCCCCCATTCCTCTCTACTGCTCCCCCAAACTTGCTGCTCACTCTCACCCACTGGGCCCTTGTTTTCTATTGCCTACTCTACTCTTCCCAGGTTCTTCTGTTCTTATTACTCCTGAACCTGGCAACCTGCTGCTCCCGGTGGCTGCTGGTTGCTGAGCAGGCCTGCAGAGATAAATCAGCGTTTGCTAGAAGTTTTTATTGCACTGGGGGAACTTGTACAGCGGAAGCCGTTACCGTGGTCACTTCTCAGGGATGCTCCTTTGCATTAAGGGACATGGGAGAATGTGAGAGCGAATCTGAGTGACAGGGTCATCTCCGGGAGCCGCCTAGCTTGGGTGTAATTGAGCAATTTGTAACAAGAATTGCATTTCTCTCTCTTCCTCCCTGCTAGGAGCAGCATTCTGAGCCACCCTTTGGTAGTACCGGACTAATCTTTTTCAGGACCTAGTCTAATGTATTTTGGGCCTTGGGACCTATATCCCTCAACACTGCTAGGAAGCCTCACACAGATATTTGAGATCAAAGTGTCTCAGATCATTTGGGCTCTGCAAAGGGGTAGTTCTGAAGCCAAATCTACACTGGTAGTCAGAGCCAGCCTCATGCTTAGGCAGAGCCAGCCTCATGCTTAGGCAGAACCCACCCCTGCCTGTGATCCAACGTGAAGGGCGATGGAAAGACCTTCCAAGTCCACCCAAACTCATTTCTCTCACAAGTGCCTAAAATCACATCATCGAAGAGTAACAATAGACTCGGTTAGGTAGCGTTTACTCATCTTCAGCGTTTTTTTAAAAGGCAAAAATCCAAAAGGAATTGTGATCCCTCAGTTCTTCATGATTGCTATGAACTAGTTCTCTCCCTGGGACCATCTGCCGGGACGTGGGACACCGGGGACATTGCAGGTGGGAATTACGAAGGGAGCATGGGGTGGAAGGAAAGCAGAGGGTGGAAGAGACAGTGCGAGGAATGAACGTCCCAGCTTCCCCCGGCACCAGGCTCACCTGCAAGAAACCTGGCCCTCTCCAAGCCCCTGAAAATATCACATTGTCATTGACAGGGTGACAAATCCCAAGCAAAACAAATCAATGTTTTCATAAATCCGTAGAAAACAACATTTCTCTTTTTTTCCCCTCTTCAGCAGTTTCAAACACCGGGCAAATATTTTCACACGACCCCATAAATCCGGACTCTGTTGAACTATAGGGAATTTCCTCTTCAACCGTCTCCCGTAAAGGCGTCGGAAGAGAAAATAAAACTTCGGTACCGAAGGCGCAGACCTTCCGAGCCGGCGTAGGCCCTGGTTGCCATGGCACCCGCAGCAGGCCGTGCCCCACGTCCTGGGTAGGCGAGGGTCCAGCAGGGTCAGCAATGTCCCCAGTTTCAGGGTGCCCTTGTGAAGCTGCTAGGCAGGAGGTCCCTGTTCTCCACCAGAGCCTGAGCACCCCGAGACAGATGATTTTAAATGGAGCCAAGAAGAACAGTCAGGGAAGTTGTTCTGCCTCAGTGACTATTCCAGATAACTGAATCATAGTCCTTTAAGGACCAGGGGCATCCTAGAGTTTTAATGATTTAGCAGGAAAGCTTCGGAAAGGGTGGTGTGTCCTTCCTTCAGAGCAGCCTGGTGGAAAAGATTTGGAAGCAGGGGGCTTAACATTTGAATCCCAATCCCACACTTAAAATGCGAATAAATCGGAGGGGTTTTTGTGGGGTTGGTGGGGAGGGAGTTGTTTGTTTTCATCATCTTTGAACTTTAATTTTCCTCACCTGCAAAGTGGGATAATGCCTCATGCGCAGATTTTTGTGAAATATAAATGAGGCACAGAGCAAACAGTTTGTCACCTACTAAGTACTCAATATATGGTCTCCATTATTATAGCTGACATCATTATGATTATTCCTCCCCTTTTAAAACAAAACATGCTGAACATGCATTAACTTTTTGTTTCTCTCGGGGTGATTGAATTTGATAAATGTTTCTTTTTATGAGGTGCCAGGATGCAGAACGCCCTCGGGGGCCCAGGAGGTATTCAGGCAGGTTGAGCCCGACCCTGCCACTTCCTACATAGAAGCTCTGTTGTCTTTTCCTTCCCATGAGCCATGGATCACGAAAAAAGTCTCTAATCTGGGTTCCCTGTAAATGGAGCAAACTAGGAGGCAGGCAGGTAGCCTGGTGGGGAACAGAGATGGGCCTTGTGGTTAGAAAGCCTGAATTCAACACCTGCTCCCTCACCTGACAGCCGTGTGGCCTTGGCCTCCCTAAGCCACAGTTAGGGAAACCGACGGCCATGATGGTCCTGACTTCGCAGGGTGGCATGAGACTTAAGGCAGACAATGCACGCAAAGGTTCCAGCAGGTCTGGTGTAGTGTAGATGCTCAATAAATGACAACTATGATTATCAAAGGAGAAATGGATTCTTAAAGGTCACAGGGAACAGCCAAAGTTGTTCAATCTGCCACTTTATACTTGACCCAATAGTGAGACCTGATTTGGTCACAGCCAGATTTGTAAGGTGTTCCATGACCCTTCACTTACCCTTTTTGCCTACTTCCATTTCCTGTTGGGGTTTCCTGCACGTTACATGAGGCAGCACCACCGGGCATGTAGTTAATTCCCAGCTGCGTGTGAGATGCAGCACTGTGCACGGAATAGTCACAGGGCACCCTGCCATGTAGTGGACTCAAGACACACGGCCAGTCCTCAGCCAAAAGCTGGTTGGATGTGAGTTAAGCACGTTATGACGGAGTTTTGTTTAAGTGCTGATGAAAACAGCCTCCATGCTCAGAACCGCGGAAAAGGCTCAAATCAGTCCAAGGTAACGAGCCTGGCCCGCCCCTTTCTCAATATATCTGATCACCAGAATGTTTCATGAGGTTAGTGGAATGGTTGGAAGGATGTATCTTTAAATAAATGAGATGTGGGAAGACATTGGAACTCTAACATCTAATAACCAGGTGACCTGGGCAGAAAACCGTGTGTCCTCCTGAAAGATGAGTTTCCTCCCCTATTAAAGATAATAACTCTACCATGCCTACCCAGCAGAGGCATTGGGGTGCACTTTCTCAGGGGCCTGAAAAGCTGACTTCCTGTAAACCTGGGTTCCCACCTGGTCTTTCCTACCAATTCGCTGGCTGACTTCCGGTAACTGTTTCAGCCCCTCTGGGCCTCGGATTTCCCAGCTCCAAAATGAAGGGCTTGGCATAAATAGCCTCACAAGTCCCTGCCAGCTCCAAAACCCCTTCAGCTTCTGAGAATGTCAGGGCTAGCTGTGACTCAGTTTACCAAACCACACAGCCTCCTATAAAGGAGAGGTCAGCTCCCAGCCTGGTGGTACCACTGCCAACTTTTAGTGGGGTCATATGGATGAATTTGTCATAATATTTCAAATAAGTTAGATCCAAATGCTACCTTTAAAAAAATTTTTTTAATTGGATGTGTGTGTGTGTGTGTGTGTGTGTGTGTGTGTTGGGGGGTGCTATTGCAATATACAATTTCTATTTTTTGATGTTCATCCCTGACCTCTGAGACATGCCAGAAAATCTGGAGGGACATTTGCAAATGTGCCCAATGTCAGTTCCACTCCCAGAACAGTCCATCTTCTCTGGAGTGTGTGTGACCTTTGCAGGTTGTCACATCCCGGGCACGGCACCAAGCAACCCTCCAAGGGGGCTGGCATGGAGGAGCATGCCCTGAGCCACGGGGCGGTGCACGCAGCCGTTTCTGGGCCCTGTGCCAACCTCCAGATAATTGTCAGCAGCGGGAGAGAGGTGGCTGAGGTTGGCAGAGCCTGACCCTGACAGATAGATGGTCCGCTTTTCACCACTGCAGCATTGTGGCCACCAGAAGGAATGATGGAAACCAAAATGTGGAAGGGGGTGGGGAGAGGGAAGGAGGCAGGAGGAGCGAAGGGAGAGTCGGGATGAGAGAGACAGGCAGAAACAGACAAGGGAGGGATAGCTAAGGAAATGGCAGCAAAGAAAGAGATGGTGATCATAGAGCTAACAGCAAGAGAGACAGACAGACAGACAGACAGACACAGACAGACAGACACAGACAGACAGAGACAGACAGACAGACACAGACAGACAGAGACAGACAGACAGAGACAGACAGACAGACAGACAGACAGATACGTAGCATGAGACAGATGGAGCCAGAGACGGAGAGAGAAAAGTGGAAACAAAAGGAGAGGAGAACAGGCTCTCTGTCTTAGAGCTTTGGCCCGTTATACATTCCTGGAGCTATTTGGGGATTCCGTAAGAGAAGCAGGACCCCCAGAGTCAACTGCATACGTTAATATGTGCAGAGGGGAAAGGGAAGAAAGTACTCCAACCAGCTCCATTGGCTCATGGGGCCGCACCGTCGGCAGCCCTGGGGGCACAGGGAGCGGGGGTAAGGAACCCAGCCAGGCTGCCTTGGCACCCGGTTCTGTCCCATCTCTCCCAGGCCCAGGCAGGGCCACGAACGGGAGGTGAGTCCTCAGTGGCACTGACCTTCACTTCCCTTGCCTCCTCCTGGGCCACAGGAGGAAGGGAAGCTCTGGCAAGGGGTGGACGCCAACAGCTGCTTGGCTGGCTGGGGTGGGAGGCAGCCACACGGGGAAGGTTCTTGAAGGGGGTGATGTGAGGGAAGCCACATGCCGGGCATGAAATTGTCAAGCTGTAAATATCAGAGGCCTCACAGGATGGAAAACAGAGAGAAAAATGTCCTCCTGGCTGTGTAGGTGCCTGAGACCTGTCAATAACATCAACCACAGCATTTATTGAGCACCTATTTTGTGCCCGGCGTTGGGCTGAGCACTTGGCGTGAGCCGTGGGTTTTACCAGCCGCACCCCGACGAAGGCTGCAGTTTTATCAGCCCACTTTGCAGAGGAGCCCTGCAGCCTGATTCCGTGGGCTTTTCCAGCTGAGCCAGAGTTTACCATTTTGCAGGATGGACACAGGTTAGTCCTGTGTGATACTTATTCATCGGACATCCGGTTCGTGTGAGACTGTGCTAGGACTTGGTTGGCGGGACAGTGTGGTAGTGGGTGGTGAAGCGGGGGGCAGAAGGCAAAGATGATGGACAGACTCAGAGAGACAGGACCATGGCACACAAGGCGCCTGGAAGTTACTGGGGGAGAGAAGCCATGTGCATCAGCAGCTCCTGTGAATACAGTGGCAGAGAGTGAAGACTGAGAGATGTGCTAAGAGGGTCCACTAGAACGTGCCCTTGTCCCCAAATGGGAGGGACAGGCCAGCCACATGGCATGAGATCCATCACAGCCAGGCCTTGAAGCACGAGTTCAAAACGTGAAATTGTGAAGTGCAAAGAGAAAGGGCCTTCCAGATGGATGGACTCGCCCAAGCAAAGGCACAGAGGCTGCAGAAAGGGGCCACGTCAGGGTCGCTTATCTACTACTTCCCATTAGGAGGCTTTTTGAACAGGTAGGGAGCAATAAGGGATGAAGCTAGCCAGGTAGAGTGAGGTTAGCCCAAGGACAGGGTTCACTTCAAGATGCAGTGGGCAGTGACAAAAGATGTCTGAGCAGAAACAGACAGGCATCTCAGCCCTCTGCATGGCCCTGTGAATGAATGAATGAATGAATGAATGGGTGTATGGCCACATTCATGGATCCTCTCATTCGACCAATATTCATCATGCACCCACTGGGTTCCTTGCCCTGTCCAGGTCCTTCTTGAACCTTCTAGGGAAGGACGCTGGCTGGCCTAGCTTGGGCCAATCGACAGCCAGGAAGGTGAGTTTCTATGTTGTACCCAGGCTGGGTTAGAGACAGAGGGAGAACAAAAATAATAGATATCTGCTACTAGGATTGTGACAACTTAAAACCCACTTTAGTTAATGGACAATTATGCTAAGTGGTGCCCCCCAAATCCATATGAAAATGTCACTCCTACTCAATTATGCCCGGGGCATGGATATTACTCTCCCCACTCCGTCCCCACGAACAAAAAACGACACCACTGAACAGATTAGACACAGAGAAAAACACAATACGAATGAGCTTTCCTAGAGGAAGGTGCACTAGATTATTTTAAAAATACAGTGTTAGGGGAGTGGGGAGAATGGGGCTGTTTAAAAACAAAACCAGGTTGCCAGCAAGTCCCAGGACCCACCAGAGCTGCAGAGGCTCCTCCTGCCTGTGATCCCAGAGCGTCCGGGCGGGACTGCCACTCTCTGTCCCCGCCTTCACCCCCGCCTCCCAGCAGGGCTGGGGAACTTGGTGGGGAAGGTGCCTCCAGCCAGAGGCTCTTCATTAGCAGAGATGGCCAGCCCTGCAGGAAACCCCGAGCTGAGGAGCAGGGACAATTGGAAAGGAGGCAGGAGGCATGCAGCCAGAATGGTCCTCCCGGGGGTGGCGGGGCTCAGTGGAAACTCAGGCGAAGAGAATGGGCGGGGGACCGAGTGGGGCCGTCCTTCAGGAAAGAAGCAGAGTGCTTACCACGCGGGGGGTGGGCGGTATCTTCTCGGGCACGGAGAAATCAAAAGCAGAATAAAGAGAAATTTTAACAAAAATTAGTGTTTTAGAAACAGACGTTTGTACTTCCAGGGAGACGCTCTGGAAACAGAGGAGAGACAGGCCGGTGCGGATGGCAGGAACGACGGGGCTAGAAGCAGAGCTGGGCTCGGCTGGCCTCGTGTAAGCCAGCGACGCACTGACTTTATTTCCCCATTTGTAAACCGAGCTGGCCACCCCTGACTGGCATACAACACTGGATCACGTGCAGCCCACTGAGATGGTGAACCGAAAAGCAGTTTTTAGAATATAAAGCAACTCTATTGTACTGAATTAGGTTAGGTGAATAATTAGAAAGATGCCAGAAATTGGGTCACTGTATCACTGGAAGCGAGGAGGCAGTGAAGAAGGCTGGTTAAGGCTTAGGGTTCAGGTGAGCTGGCACCCTCCTAAATGATATGGATGGAAGCAAAAGATGCTATGTTTTTTTTAAAGCATAGATGATTGCTGAGCTCCTACTCTATCCTCAGTCCCTTGCAAGATATGGAGGATAATGTGCAAGCAGCACAAGGTAGCATTCCCGGGGCTTATGTCTATCAAATGAGATAAGCATGCACAGGTAAGTAGAACCCATAGCATGAATTACAACAGAAACCGAGCTGGGGTGTTGACAGTACAAGTCAAAAGAGCTCACAGTAGAGCTCCGAGGGCTGGTGGACCAGAGAGGGTGCCCTTGCAGTGGTTCTTGGTGCAAGATTTGGATACCAAAGCAGAGAAAAGGGGAGGCAGAGAGCACAAGGAATGTAATGAAGGCGCAGGACAAGAAGGCCCGAGTGACGGCGTGCATGCATGGCATGGTGCAGGGGTTGCTGGTGTGGATAGAGCAGTGTAGGGTGGCAGTGATGGACGATCGTTTTGGAAAGGGTGTAACGTTCAGTTGCAGAGCCTTAACATTCAATGAAGGGACGGATGGTAAAGGAAAGGGAGCCCATCGGAGGCCTTGGAACGAAGGAGCGGCCTTAACCCGCTGGTGCTTTGGGAAGGTGGCGGGCAGGCTCTAAGTGCTCAATCAGTAGGAGAAGGGGAGGCTGGTGGCAAAAGACCCAGAGAAGAGGAGCTCAGGAGTGCAGGGTACGACGGTCAGCTGGTTGCAGAGGGAGTGAAAAGGAACGGGGGAGGAGAGGGCAGGACTTAGTACCGGATTTCACGCAGGGAGTCAGGCATGATATGCAACAAGGAGCTCAGCTCCAGGCAGGCATCAGCACGTGCTGTGTGCTGGGCCTGGTGGGCTTGGGGGCAAGGACACCTTCCAGAAAAGTGACATGTCCTCAAGTCTGTCAGAGAGTGCAAGAGCATTCCAGAGAGAAGAAACAGCATCAGTCGAGACAAAGGCGAGGAGGTGTGGAAAAGAGACCCCACACACACAGTGGTGGGGATGTCCCTGAACACATGAAAAGTCGGGGGGGAGCCTAGAGAAGGAAGCAGGGGCCCAATTCCCCAGGAATTTGAACTTTATGCAGCAGGTAGGGGATGCTCTAGAAGGCTTTATAGCAAGGGAGAGACACTATCAGATGTTTTTTGTGGCTGTTTGTAAAGGTAGAGGGAGTTGAAAAGTACTGATACTCCCAAAAGGAAGTGTAATATGACTTTGAAAGCATTCTCCGTTTACTTTGAACTGAGGAAATTGTATTAGTCTTTTACGTCTCTGTCTTTATTTTTATATGTACTGCCTTTCAGCTTAATAAATGTTACTGCTATGTTTTATTGGTGCATAAACACTCATCATATTTAGAGCACCGTTGTAGATTAGAATCAAGTTCCATCTTAGCATCATTTACTGTTTGGTGCCCTGAATTCAACCTTGTCTGTTACATATCTAATATTAAAATTGTGATCTCTAGTTTTTGCTTTTGTTTTTGTTTTGTTTGCTTTGTTTGCCTTAGCTGATGAGGCCTCTGCTCATCCTATTATTGTCAACTTTCCAGTCACTTTATTTTGGGTCTCTTGTACAAGGCATTGGTTCTTCTGTTTTATAATCTATTTCTTTTGACTTATATATTTTACTTTTATATTTTTAATATGATAGATATGCTTGGATTTGGTTTGAACATCATCTCCTTTCTGCTTTTATTTCACTTTTAAGACCTATGTTTTCTTCTGGTATTTTTTCTTAATTTAGCATATGTGTGGGTTCATAGTAATAGTTTAAAATTTTTTAACATTTTTAATTCTTTAAGTGGTTGCCTTTATAAGACTAAATATAATATACTTAGTCCTGCATATCCTTAGTAGCTGTTGACGGTAGGCTCTGCAAGATAATAAAATTTACACATTTCTCCCACCTTTCATTTTCTTATTTTACTCAATCTTAGCTGATGGTGATGGTGACAACACTGATGCTGATGATGATTGTGATAGGATGATAATACTTCTGCTACTCTTAACTTCATAATGTTTAACATACTTTTTTTTTCTATTCCTTGGTTCATTAGCCCTCAGTGGTAACTGTTGAGTCTTGGCTACCTCCTACCTTCTCTCTCACCTCACCTTCCAAAATCTGTAAGTTTCTGTGTTTACCATGTTATTACAGTTCATTACAATTTACATTATTTCCTCTAACCATAATTGCAACAGGTTGTTTGGGTTTTTTTATTTAAACCTAAAATAAATTGTTAAAAAATTTAGTACCAAGGCGCTTGAGCCACGCTCCTTGCTCTGGCCTGCTCCTACCTCTTTGGAGTGTACTTTCTTTTCAATAAACTCTCTGTTTCATTTCTAAAAAAATAAAAAGAAAAAATTAGCACCAGTCTTCCTTCTACACTCTCTCCATTCTCTGCTTGTTGGTTAAAGTATAGGCTCTAGTTTATTCCAGGCAAGATCCTGGAATAACCCCATTTTCTGGGTTATTAGCTGTCAGTGCAGTGCTTGTACTTGAACAAAGGTTTGAGGATAAAATGTTTTAATGTTTTCTGTTTAATTCTTAATGAGGTTTTTAGCATGACATGTTGCTGTGGAAAATGCTGAAACCAACCTAATTTTCCCCCTTAGAAAAGAAATCTTGGTTATGATTTTGTTTCATATTGTTTTGCTGTTGTCGTTTATTTGTTTGCTTTTATGTTTTAGATGGTAAAGAAGTCTTTCTTTACCTTTTGGACTGATAGTTTTCTATCAGCTTCTTCTGAGACAATTTATGTTTTGGTTTTGGTTTGGTATGGCTTGGTTTTGCTTTAAATGTAAATTTAAATATCTCATTTCTAGACAATGTTTTGTTATTCTGTTTTTCCAAATACAGTTTCTATTCTATTTCTGTCAATTCTTTTCATCAAGTGCTAGTTGGTCTATTTGTGCACACACATAAGGTCTATTGGATCTATTTCATCTCCTATCGCAATCACATTCTTTACCTAATCCTTGTAACTGTTCATTTTCATTTTGTGTTGTTCACGTCGTCAGTCCTGTTCTTATGACCACTGTTTGATTTTGAGCAATGTCTGTTTACCTTTTTGATGCCTCTGATGGCTCCAAAGGTTTGTGATGATATTATGTCTGTTTTATTTATTTATTTATTTATTTATTTATTTATTTTGTCTCTTTCGGTTGTCTTGACATTTCTTTCTGGAGCTCTTATTTTCTACAAGTGATCTTTTTCATTAAGGACCTTTTATGTCGTTGTTTGTCTATGCTCATTTGCTTGGTAGTTTCTTTTAGCTCTATGCCAATACGATTTATGGTTACATGTTGTCTATTCGTTTTCTCTAATCATTACCTTCTTTCCTTGCAGCATCTTTGTAGAGTTCTTCTGATGGTTTCTTTTTTATTCTGATGCATATTTGACTGAGACAAGCTTGCCCTTAACCAGCTATGTTGCAGAACTTTTACAGGGCCAGAGCCAGGCCATGACACCATGCAGCAGAGTCCCTTTCATTTACATAGATGCACCTTATGACACACGTGCATGTGTGTTCATGTTGCTTTAGCCTCGATTTATCCCCCCCAAAAGAGGAGATTGGCAGTTGCAAGACTCATCAGCATGAAACCTATCTTTTCCTGTTTGCCTCCTCAATAGACTACTTCCTGCAGAGATGACATGTCTAGGCATTTTCTTGTTTCAACCACCTGCCCTGCTTCTAGTGAAACCAAACAAAGTCCAGGGCCGTTCTCATGGAAAGCCCATTTGCCACAGACCAGTTTTTCCCCCAACGATGGTGTTGGCTCTGCCTTGTGTGATGAGTTCTGTGCTCTCCCACTTGGTTTGAGGTCTGTGGTGGCAGACATCTTTTAATGTCTACATGGCCCTGGTTGGAACTTCACTGCATTTGGCAGCCTTTCCTCAACAAACGTAATGTGTAATTCCAGTCTTCATTTTCCTTGTTGTTTTGGAATAATTCAGAAAGAAGTGAGTGGGGCTGTCTTAACACCACCGTTTTAAAAGTAGAAGTCCCTTTTAAAAGGCTTTCAATCCCTGTCTTTCTCCCTGTGTTCAGTACCTAATACTATATCTGGGGGGAAAGGATAATGCTCAATAAATACTTGTTAAATGAAATGAATAAATAAAAGAATGAACAATTCTCAAATGTAATTGTTGAGACATAACTGCATGTAAGGCCTCTTTTCAAAAGAATTTCGGCAACTAATTCTCCTGGTTTCTCCTTGCAACAGCATAACAAGGTGTATTTCCCAGGGCGCTTCTCATGGTTCAGAGACCTCCTGCTCACCTTGTCTCATCTCTCATTACCTTTCCTTAGCGTCCTACTGTCTGTCACTGTCTGAGCCACATCAGAGTAGCTAGTACCCATGAAACAGTTAATTCTATAGGAACACTTTATGTAGTGGAGTTTCGTTTTTGCGTTTGGTTTTGTTTTTTCTTTTCTGATCTGGTATCTAGCCTCAGCTTTTATGGATGCATTTTGAATTAGTTTCTCCTGGGCTTACTTCTGAAATTGGAAAAGCTCTGTATTTTCTTTACCATAAATCTTCAGAAAACAAAAGGCAGAACAGTGTCCTGTTTTGAAGGAATAGAGATCGTTGCTCACGTTTCCCACAGCAGCAGGCCCCCAGGTCTCACAATGGTCAGGACTCCATCCATTGGCAGAGGCAGCCAGGGTGAAGGATGCTTTGAGTAGACCACCACAAGATATGGCTCCTCTTGTCAGCCCTTGTGAATGTCATGGGGGTCTTCAGCATGGGTGTGATCCAAGGAAAGATCAGTCTGGGACGTCAGCAGGGCTACTGAGTCCAGATTTCTTTCTGGTTTCCCTTTCAAAAGAAGCAAACCTTTGACTCAAGGAATGCATTTCTTGTGTCCCTTAGAACAAGAAGTATGTCACAGACTATTCTTGTGCCTTCCCTGTGGGACATAACGGGCACTTGAAAAGTATCTTTTGTGTTTCTTGGGTCTAGAGGTAAAACCAAAAACTGTCCTAGCGAGTATCAGTGCTCTTTCTTCCAGACATCCATCTATGTTACCCCTTCGGCCCGCATTGCCAAAGCAGAACTCCCTCTTATCTGCCTGAAAACCTATGTCCACCCGGACCCTAACCCTGCCCTGGGGGCCTGGATGGGCTTTCATTAGGGGCACCAAGCTGCCCCCTTCCTGATCTGTCTAATACAGTTCCAGTTTGTATCTAGTGTCCTGTCCAATTAAGCATGTATTTGTTCCAGTCAAAAGTGATTTTTGTATGCCAATTATATGCTTTCCCTAGTCTAACTTAATGTTTAATTTTCAAAAGGCGGCATGAATCAGAATGCCTCTGGTTATGAGTTCTTCTCTCCTTCCCACTCTTGTGGACAATTAGGACTCATTGAGAGAATGAGACAGGCAGGAACCTGAAACCCAGGCACACAAACAACCTGGGACAGGTGAATGGGGGAAAATGACACTATCAGGGAAGCCAGGCAGACTCAGAGAAGTCTGCGTGAGGCTTGAGGGGAAAACCTATCCCTGAGAGAGGGGAGTGGGGGAAGGGTAGGACTCAGGCTCAAGGGAGATGCTTTGTGATAATACAATCCCCACATCGGAAAGGATGGGCACTTTGTTGGGCCCTCTTCCCCCTCTTTGCATCTGTACATTTCAGATGCACCAGCGATTTCTCTCTGTTATTTTATTTGTGGCAATAACTCCAGGTCTTGTGTGTCTGGTCATAATGGTGATCTATGTATGCCATCTACAGTGGGCATGGATAATGAATCCTATTTTATTTCTTAATTAAGAATTTGAAAGTACCGCAAATTACTGCAATTAACATGGATTTTCTTCCTCATTTATTTACTTATTTAGATGCCTGAAATTGTACCCTTAGCTTAAACCAACTGCAGGGTTTAGAGCCTGTTAAAATATATAGCATTCATTAAAATATTTACCCTTCCCCAGCAGAGAAGCTGCAATGTGGAAATGGTGGTAGTATCTGTGTATGCAAAAGGCTTCCCCAAAAACGTATCCACTGAATTCAATCCATTCAGCTTGGTAATTTAAAAAGTTGAATCTACTGACAATCCTTTGTGTGACTGAAATAAGCTAAGATTTTCAAAATAGCCTGTTGTTATGTTGACTTTAACCAGTCTTGTTCTCAAAGTTCTTGGGAATATGAGCATCATCATATGTTCACACATTCAATGCTCACTGAAAGACAACAATAACAAGATGAGGGTGGTTGCAGGCATCTAACAGGTTTCAAAACATACTACTTTGAATAAACTGGTTAGCATCAAAATATCTAGTAGTTTTGAACCTTCAATTTGAGTCTTAGTTCTTGGGTTTTTGTATTTGTATTTGGTTTTGTTTGTAACTAGATTGCATGGAGACACAGCTCAAGAGGAGTGGTTGAAAGTAACCAAAAATATGCTTCAGAAACACAAACCCTTTGGTGTGGGCCAGCAGCCATTGGAAACTACACCCAGCAGGGGTGCAAATGGTTACAATCCTACTGGAGACCAACTAGGAACTAGCATCTCAAAAGCCTAAAAGATGCAAACCCTTTGAAATCATCTACTCCACTTCAAGGAATGTCTCCTTAGGAAAGAATGAAAGATATGTACCAAGATTTAGTTACAATGACATTCACAGCAGCCCCATGTATAATCACAAAACAAATAAAACACCAAAATGTGCAGCAATAAAAGATGGAGTAAATTACGGTACAACCGTTTTACATTGGAATAGTAAAACTGCTATTAAAAACTGTGTGGTTATCTATGGCTACATTACCCTAAAACTTAGCAGCTTAAAAAAACATATACTTTCTCACAGTTTCTGTGGGTCAGGAATCTGTGGGCATGGCTGGGTCCCCTGACTCAGGGCCTCTCACAGGCTGCAGGCAAGGTGTTGGATTCATCTCAAGGCTTACCTTGGAGAGGGCCCACGTCCAGCTCGTTTAACCCTACCAGACCGCTGTACCAATTTTTCGGTAATTTCCGGATCTGCCGCTAGACCGCTGTACCTAATTTTCGAAATGAAAGGTAGACCTATTTTCTACAATGTCTCCAAGTTCCATCTTATTCTAACCACTTGTGTGCACGTAACTCACATTTTTCGATATCATGTGGGGTTTTTCTCTTTAATGCTCAGGAGCCCAGGTATAGGGGACAGTTAGGTTCAGGGCCTCAGGTGTGGTAGGGTTAAGTGGCAGGATTCAATTCCTCCGAGCCTGTTGGGTTGAGGTCTCCCACAGTTCTTGCCTCGGTTCCACTGCCCTCTTTTCTGTAGGGCAGCTCATAACAGAGCATTTGACTTCATCAAAGAAAGCAGGTCAGGGAGCAGGAGAGGGTGTGCAAGACCACAGCCTGATTCTTTGGTAACCCAGTCTCAGGACTGACATTCCATTACCCTCCTGCCATATTCTATTGGTCAGAAGTGAGTCAAGGGTCCAGCCCGCATTCCAGGGGATTGACTTACACAATGGCAAGGACACATAAGCACAGGGATCATTGGGAACCATCTTAGAAGCCATCTACCACACAGCTGAAGTCTACTTATTGACAAAAGATATTCATAACATCTTATTCAATGAAATAAAAGCAGGTCACAAAACAGATGTGGTGTCATCTCTGTTTTGTAAACTAAAAACAGTAGAAAAATATATATTCATATATATATAAATGTTCATGAAGCAATCTGTAAGGGTTCCATATGTGGTTATACCCAAATGAATTTTATGTCCAACTTCCTAATCTGTATTTTCAGTTGTTTTTTCTTAAATTAACATGTATTGTTTACTATTTTAAAATGTTATTAAATTTTTAAAAGCAACTTAAATCTTCTAGATTTCTTCTTTCTAACCTCCACTGCCTATCTTTACAGGGCTCTTTCTTGCTTACACTTGAAGTCAACTAAATAGAAGTTCACAGCACCTTCTGTAGAATCCATTGATCCCACTGTGACCAAGGAAATCGTGAGTATGTTCTAGAACTTGTCACTGTGCTTGTGTCTTCTAGAACAATGCACCAAAACTACTACCATAGAAAACTGAAATTACTTTTTCTTCAGAGGTCACTAGGACCGCATGGGACTGACCTGAGAGAACTGGGTCCCATGATAATACTCTTCCCCTTAAGCCAGTGTCTTCCCAGCTCAATTCCGATTGCTTCCAGACCACAAGCTAGCCTGATCACATGGCCATCATCTCTGCAAAAATGCCAAAAGGATAGGTTCTATTTATATGTCGAAAATAGATGAACAGATCTGACACTGCTGAAGATATTTACAAGTTTGAAAAAGGAGAGGGGATGGAGAGTGAGACGATAAAGTCATTAATAATCCCCACACTTCATTAGTTTTTCTGCCTCGTGCCACCAGGAGGGCCTCAGTTGGGATGCCACTGGTTCAGGGTTGAAATAACTTCTCGAGCAATGTAAATGTTAGCTTAAGGTCGCTTACTGATGAAAACTACTGTTTTGCAGAACATAGATTTTTGATTGTTTGACAGTCAGACAGCTGTTCTCCACCTATATAGAACACAATGAAAGCTGCTTAGGATGGATGAGCTGGTGTTCATGGTGAAGGCAATGGTTTCTAAGGTGGCAGAGGATTAGAACCACATCTGAAATATGAGTGGATCTCTTTCCACTGGGATCTGTAGTGCAATAGCTGGTATAAGTGATAACACTCAAATCTTGATGGTTTAATGTTGCCAAACCGAAAAGGGTTTGCCCACTCGCTCTTCAGCAGAGCCAAGCCCTGGACACAGAGTTTTGCAGTGGAGAAATTAAAGGAATTTACTGGAAAGGCACCAAGCCAGGAGAATGGTAAGCTGAGGCTCAAAATGCGAACTCCCAGATGGCTTGTAATCAAGGGTCTTTGAAGGTTAGGATTAGGGGTCAAGGGTGAAGCTGATTGGTTTGTTCTTGTGTAAGCTTCAGTGTTTTTATTTTGTCTGATTACTCCACTTCCTGACGTCATCTTGTTTGGTGCTTTCATCACTATGGAGGAGTGATCTAACCAGTTTGAGAAACCAAGATTCTGCAACATATCATAATTGTGCATCAGTGATGTTATCTTTAAAGCAAAAACCAGTAACTAAACACCTAGTGAACTTTATTTAAACTACCATTATTTTGTGCTTAACCAGCTACATTTTTCTATTATCTCAACCCAAGTGTACTTTTAAACATTTTTTTTCCAAAACTGGCTTTACAGGCAGACTTCTGGGACAAGACTTCCTTAGTCTTTGACTATCAGCAACATGACAACCAAAGCAGTGGAAACACTTAGTTAAAGCCCACACCTATATCTCTGGGTGCGATGCCCTAATGCCCAAACATGTTGACAGGTAACTGTCAGTTTATTAACAGTAGATCACTTTGCCCTCACATAAGGCCCAAACAGGTATTTGTCTAAATGGCGATTCAGGTGCCTCCCCTCCGTGGCTTCGCCATCTCATAGGGCATCTGAGCCTTATGCTAGATTTTCTGCATCCACTTGATTGACAAGGAAGGGGAAAGGGCAGATGGCATACCCTTCTTCTCCACCATGGCCTGCAATGGACACACACCACAAAACGTGGCAGAGGACTGGTAGCGCGGGCCTCACCGTGGTGGGAAAGGCCTCTGGTTACTCCCTGGGTGGCAGTCGCTACCCCACCAACTCCACTCTGCGGTAGGGGAAAGCACATCATGGGCTCAGCCAGGAAGAATCACAGTGCCAAACAGTTCTTCCCGAGGAAATTCTTAGTGGGCATTTAGACATTGATCCTAGAGCAGGGATTAATTAATTGGCATCAATAATTCTGAATAATGAATTATTCTGCCCTATTTCAAGGAACTTCTAATACCAACCTTCTCCTGAGTAAGGCAACAAGCCCTTGATAACAAGGCTTTTAAAGACTCCGTGCTTTTCCACACTAGAAATGCTAGGTGTGTCTGCCAAGGCTGGAAATCCACGTAAGCCACTGGGATGTCAACATATCAGCCTTCAAACCTCTCTCTCTCTCTCTCTCTGTGTGTGTGTGTGTGTGTGTCTGCCTCAGTTTCTTACTGAGTAAAATAGGATCTACTTCTTACTGTTGGTGTACCCAAAGAAATAATCATGGTATATATCATCTCAACACATGAGTGACTTCCCCAGCAAGCATCCACATATGATGAGTAATCTCAGAAATGCCTTACCAACACTACCACCATGGCTGGTTCTTGTAATATTCTTGTTATTATTAGGGTACGATTATGATGATTAGTACTCCCACCAATAAATAAAATTACAATGTTAATATCTCTTCTCCACAGTGCTTTACATTTAGATATTTGATTCTCATGGCACCCTTCTACAGTAGAAAGGAGATTCAGTATTGTCACCCCCATTCCATAAGTAGGAGGACTGCGCCTCATGGAGGCTCAGTGATCATGGAGGCGGTAATGCTGTAGCCTGGTCAGAGTTGCCACTTAGCTCTCAAACCCAGGCCTTGTAAGTTGAAATGAAACTACTACACCAAACGTGAAAGGAGATCCTGTGGGAAGAAATGGAATCATTGAGGAGACCTGGTCTCACTCCTCATTGTTCAGATGAGTTAGAGATGCCTTTGAGGGCTGTTCTTTTTTATACCACTGGCCTCAGGTTGTCTTAACTCCTTCAAGATTAGTCAGTCTAATTGCACCTGGGTCAGGGGGTAAGGGTGGTGTTGCTGACATCATTTTACAGAGACCATAACATACAGGGTTCCTGGAAATTGCTACAAGGAACCTGAGTGGAGCCCCGGGAAGGAAAAGAAGGGGGCAACTTCCCTCCACTCTGGTACATTTGAGGCATCACTGGTCAGTATCCCCAACCTTAGCAAGGCAGGCGACAGACTCTACGGTTTTCTGTGTCCTCAATTTAACTTTTCCCAGCTAACTTCAATGACAAATTCTTTAGCGACTTTATCCTTCTACTAAAAACAAAAACAGAACTGTTTCCAGGAGCCTGACTTAGGCGTGCAGTACAAGGTCTCGGAGGCCATGCTGGACCCAGCATTGGGTGACTCCAACTACCAGTAACAGTGAGCTGTAGTGGACATGGATCACCATGTAGAGAGCTGCTGACTGTTGTGTTGACATGAGAGTCATGAGATCCTTTAGACCACAATGTCCTCATCTGTCAAATCAGGTGGATGATGCCCACCCTCTCTATCTCCTCCACTTCCTCATGGAAATACTGGGGACTTGGGGCTGAAACAAGTAACCAGACAGAAAGTGCATTGAGAAGCATAGCATGCTACATAATGCAGCGGAGAGTCATCATTATCACTGTGCTATTGTCATTATTATCTCATGGTCAGCTCAGCTTTTCTTAACACAGAGCAGTTAATGAAGTGACATCTGCATTGGTTACCCACTAGGAGGGAGAAGGGGCCAAATGAGGCTTATTTTTATCCCATTTTAGTGTCCAGTTCCTCCTTTTTTTTATACAACAGCTATGTCTAGGGGTTTATAAATATTTTAATTACAGTGCCATTTCATTATACTTATTCCAAACAAAAATCAGGCTGAGGACATTTTTTTTTACCTAAATTTGGTGGCTTTCCCTAAAGGCTGACTTCACTTTCACCAGAAGCCAGAAGACTGCCTTTAATCCCACCTCTACGCTTAGTACCTACAACTTCTAACCAATTATTCTCAGCATTACTAAAAAAAAATTTTACTCGTACCTGCAGGTCCACTGGTAGAGAAAAAAAAAAGACAAAATCTCTTAGTCATCAGGCATTGGCTCATAAATCATACATCAGCTGTAATTTTTTTTTCTGTGGCCATGAAGAATTATGGGAATAGAAAATTTAGAAGTTTACATAAAAGCAGACTGAAAGAGCCAGCTCAAGAAAGAGAAAGAATACGTCACTCCTGACACTGACTCATGGCTGCTCTATTGCTTCCTGCAGAATCTCAGAAAGGCTTGCTTCAATACAATCAACAAAAAGGCAAGCAAACACCTGTTTCATTAGAAAAAAAAGGTAAATGTTGCAATGGAGAGAATCTAGTCAAGTTGGAAGGGGCTTTGCAAGCATATGACCCAAAATGACCATTATACAGATAAGAGAACTGAGTCTCATACAGGTGAAGGGCACATTCAAGCTCATACAAGAGAGTAAGTGTAAAGATGATCCCTAAGGGGGATATATTAGTTTCCTATTGTTGTAACCAATTACCACAATTTTAGTGGCTTAAAGCAATATATGTATTATCTTACAGTTGTATATGTAGATAAGAGATTGTGTATGGGTCTCACTGGGCTAAAATCAACATGTCAGTGGTGCTATATTTTTTCTAGAGGCTCTGAGGGAATCCACTTCCTTGCTCTGCCAAGCTTCCAGAAGCTGCCTGCATTCCCTAGCTTATGGCTATTTCCTCCATCTTCAAAGCCAGAACTATTGCATCTCTCTGATATTTTTTCTGTAGTCTCATCTTTGACCATAGCCAGGAAAGGTTTTCAGCTTTTCAGTACCACTGTGATTAGTTGGGGGCCTCCTTAAATAATCCAGGATTATCTCCCTATATAGAGATCAGTAATCTTAATCACACTTGCAAATTATTTTTTTACCTTTGTTGGTAACAGATTCAGAAGTTCTGGGAGATTAGGGTGCAAACATCTTTAGGGAGGATGAACATTATTCTTTATACCACAAGGAAGATGAATTTAGATGAAACAAGATGCTGAGTCAATAGAGAATTGATTGGCTAAGCAATGAAACAACCATGGATACCTGTTGCAGGTTAGGGTCTCCAGGAATCTCACTCTATATAGACTTGTGTGTTGAAAATAAGGTCAACCCCTACAGGGGAAAAGAAAGAGGTAGGAATGGGCAAAGAGAAGAGCAAGGCTACAGGATTGTCACAAAGCCTCAGCTGACCCCATGAAGATCCCCAGAATGGGATGGGCCCTTCAGAGTTGTCGTGAGAATCTGGGCCTTTAAACCTTTTTCTCTCTAATTGCTATGAACATATAAGCAGTTATAGGATGTGGGCTGCCCCAAGGAGGGGTTGTGACCTTGGGCAAGTCAACTCTCTTCTGACAAGGACAATTCCCAGTAGTAGAGGAATTTCTCCTTCATTTACAAAGGAGGATCTAAGCAGACAATCACAGCTTCGCCTGGAACACCTATCCCTAAGTTTCATGTCCACATTTGAAAAAAATAATAATAACAAAGTTAGGTGTAGTCTGTTTGGAGTGATACCTAACCAACAAATTTCACAAAGTAGTCCTAGACTCAGCACCTACCAATTGGAAGGAAAAGAGTCACGTACTTCATCTGTAGTATAAAGGTAGACAGGATAGGGTCTAAAAGGAGAATCAAACCCTTGATGTTGCATGAACACGGGAGCAAGAGCAGTAAGGGGTCCCATGGAGATAAGAGAATGAGATTGAGTTAGAGATAGCATGGGCCCTAGAGAGG
The DNA here is from genome assembly GCA_004026885.1 of Lyroderma lyra. Lineage (NCBI taxonomy): Eukaryota > Metazoa > Chordata > Mammalia > Chiroptera > Megadermatidae > Lyroderma > Lyroderma lyra. The sequence goes on from PVJL010003510.1 coordinate 27,275, forward strand.
AAAACAGGCATATCCTGAGTTCTGGGGACTAAGATACAATCCCAGGTCAAAAATCCAGGTCTCTATACAAACCACAGCAGAAAAATGGACATGGGCAGAGGCTAAGCACAGGGGTGGTAATGCTGAGATTGCTTAGAAGGATTCCAGGAACTTCTAGCAGAGACTGGTGGTCAAAACAGTAGAACCCAGCATCAGCTGTGGAGGTGGCTTGAGAACAGGTTTAAAAAAAAAAATCCTGTTTCAATACAAGGAAAGGGCAAGAACCCAATGGCCATGGAAAAGGGCGTTCTGTATTAGGTTATGCAGGTGGGCTACAGTCTCATGTCATCTGACCCATCAATGTCATTTGGCCCAAGCCCAAGTCTGATTTTTGGCATAGGAGTGTAAGATGCTCCAGTCATCTGAGCAGCAAAGGTGAGAAAGATGCGAGGATTTCCACATGCTCACTCCAAGGGAAGCCCTTTCACAGAACATCAGGCTGGCATTGATGTTCATTTTAATGGAATGGTATTTGGGAGGAGGGTACAAAGAATGATTTTTTTCGCCCTGAACCCCTGAGGACCTCAGTCTCCCTAGTCAGTGCTGAGCCCTACTCCTGCACCAGAGCTGTTCTGCTGGTTGTCTGGATAGACATCATGGACTCTCAACCACCACTTCACATGTCTAGGCTGCAAAGTCTAAAGGAAATGGTATCTAGGAAAGAGACTTCCTACATTTTCTAGAAGACTGTGTAGATACTATTCTGAATCAACCATACTTACAGACAAAAATGGATTTGGTTCTCCTACATGCCTTGGTTCAAGTGGCAAGAGCAAAGCATTTCAACTCAGTAAATATCATTGCCTTCCTATAAGTTCTTTCTCACATGTAAATATCAGCAAGAACACTAATAATAATGCCTTCTGATTCATATAAGCTTCACATTTCACCAAGCACTTCTAAATTATCCCTTTTGAATTTCACAGTACTTCTGAGGTGGGGGATGGGGAGATTATTATGCCCCTTGTAAAGATGAATATTTTGAGATTCAAAGAGTTTGAGTGACTTACCTTGCATCACAAAGTTAGAGTCTAAAATTGGACCCAGACCATATGAATCCAAGTTGCTTCTAATTCATTATCATGAAAAGTCTACCCCAATAGAAGACCTTAGTGTCTCACAACTGTGGAAGTTTGGGGAGGAAAGAGTGTTAAGAAGAGTAGAGAAAGCAGAAAGCTGAGGAAAATAATGGCCTGACTTGCATATTTGGTCTTAGATTAGTCCTCAGATTATGATTTTTAACTCTTTTTTACTTTACCTCAATGTTTTAAACTCTCCCAAGTATGCTCACTCCCTTGTCTCGTTTGCTCAGCTCAACAACCCTGTGAGGTTAACAAAGCAGACCTGACAGAGAAAACTAGAGGTCAGATCACTCCCACAAGAACAGACAACCACTTATATGTTGGCAGAGTTGGAGCTGAGCCCAAATCTTTGAAAGAGGAACGGGATGGGAGAAAAGTACCTTCTGAAAGATTAGTAAAAATTATATATTTATTTCAAGATATATGTAAGCCAAACCATATTGCTGCACACCTTAAACTTATAGAGTAATGTATGGCAATTATATCTCAATAAAACTAGGAAAAAATAAATTTAAAAGTTCCTATAAAGTAAAAAGGACTGAGAATAGCCCAAAAATTTTTGAGAAAAATACAAAGAAGGACTTATACTACAGATATCAAAACACATGATAAAATTGTGTGATACAGAGATCAAAGAAATAAGCTAGAAATTCCAAAAAGAAACCATGCATTTTTTTTTAATTTTGATACTGACAGGGGTGATTACAAATAAGTAGGCAAAGTACAGATTATTTGATACATAGTGTCACAACAATTGACTCTCCATACTGGAAAAATAATATTAGAGCTCTATTTCTTACACAAAATAACATAAAATATTGCAAATAAACTTCGGATGGATTAAAGTTAAAAATAAAAAAAAACTATTAGAAGAAAATTCAGGAAGATATTTGTATATGGTAATCAGGAAAAGATTTCTCAAGTTTCAAAAAAATCTCAAAAGAAAAAGATGAATTAGTTTACATTAAAATTTAAGGCTTCTTTATAACCAAAGACACCAGAACAAAGACAAGTGAGAAATTTGTTAGAGAATTTGACCAACAAAGGAATTAATATCTAAAATATGTGGGGAGGGAAGAACAACAGTAGATAAAAGCCAAACTACCCAATAGAAAAACAAGCAAAACATAAAAATAGTTCACAGAAATGTAAATTAAAATAGTCTTACAAAAATATGTAAAGATGCCTTACCTCAATAATCAAGGAAGTGCCAACAAAGCAAAAAGATACCATTTTACACCCATTCAATTGTCAAAAGTTAAATGGTTCAGCAATATTGAGTTTTGTGGGAAACAGGTACTCTCATTTTGAAGGAAGAGCAACTTGTTTTAACCCCATTGAGAGCAATTTGGAAATACCTTATAAACACGAAGAAATGCTTCACAACTAGATTTATACCTAGATATATGCCCTAGAAAAACTCACTCCTATGTGTCATATGGCATGTAAGAGGATGTTTATTATTGCATTCTTTGCAATATTGGAAATTTGGAAACAATTTGAATGTTCATCAATAGGGCAATGGAAAAGCAATGTACATTTCAGAGTGGTGAGCCTCAGTGACGATTTTGGAAAACCCAAGTTGAGCAAAAAGAATCAAATCATATTAACATACCATGCACACACATGTTTACAACATACAAAACAATATTGTCTATCACTTAGGAATTCAAACGTATGGGTGGTAAAATTATAAAAACAAGAGAAAAATCGGGCAAGTACAGGACAATGAATTTTCAGAGGAAGGAGGATTATGGGCTCAAGGGCAGTTCAAAGAGGGTTGAACTGAACCTAAAATGTTTTATTTCTTTAATTAAAAAGAAAACTAAAACAAATTAAGCAAGGTGTTAATATTACAACACTCTGTGGCATGGATATTGAGTGTTTGATATACTAAACAATTCAGGGAAGAAAAAGTTATTCGCCAGCAACCTCTCTATCCTCCGACGGAAATGAGAAGGTGGTGGGGAGCATGAGTCTGCAGGACACAAAGCTAACGGCTTTGAACATTATTTTGACTTTGGATTCCAGTGCATGCACACACACCAGGACAGTTCCACACATGGGAGGAGGGGGGTCATGAAACAAGCACTGCCAAACAAGATAGTCAAGGCACGCAGGGGCCCCAGCCAGCCCCAGCTCTGCCAGGGCATCAAAAACAGCTTACTGTGGCTAGAAAGAGGGCTCAGGAATAACAAGGGCTTAAATACCACAAAAGAGTATTGCTCCCAACTTAAAAAGTATTCAGAGGTAGGCAGTCTGGGGCTAATACAGTGGCTATACCATGTCTCCAATCAAGATCTTCCTCTTTTCTGTTCTACCATCCCTAGCATATGAGTTCCATCAACAAGATCACTTCATTATCTGAGATGGTCACTGCAGCTCCAAGCCATCCAGGAAGCAGGAAGAAGAGGGGGTGGGAAGGGCAGAATGCCTCTATCAGCTGTCTATACCCCTCTGATATTTCTTTTTCCTGCCAATCCATAACTTGCATAAACATTTTATTGGTTTCTAACTCCAAAGAAGGCTAAGAAAGTTTTCTTTAATTCAGTCAGCAGCATGTCCAGCTAAAAACTTGGGAGTCCTATTGCTGAGGAAGAAGAGGAAATGGCTCATTGGTGAACAGCTAACAGTGGCTGCCACAGCCAGTAGTAACTCATGTACCTCCGACCTGGCCTCCTCTGGACATTGCTTTCTAACCCACTCAAGAAAGAGAATGGATCACGTGATGGTGTCCTCAGTGGAGTTGATCATCCTTGCTATTCATTACTTCACACTTTGGTCAAACTTCTACTTGGGACAATTGTACTTGAAGCCCTTGTCTGCCCATTTGATTCCCACCACCCCAGGAATAGGTCTGAATTGAGGTGTTAACCTTTCTTTTCCTCCATAGTTCTGATTCTGCATTGCATTTATGCTTTACACTCCCTAGTCTTGAGGAATTGCAATTTGTCTTCCACATTCACCAACTGCTAAAACATTCTAACTTATCTCTTCCAAGGACCCCTGCCTAGCTTGTGACAGCCTCCCCTGAGACCATCCTACTGTCCATTGTCAATAAGGTATCTTTCACTCTGAGAATCATATACTTTTATTGAGGATGGCCCAGAGGTTACCTGGCCCAATGATTTGCAACTTATTTTTTTCAGAGCACTGTCTTCAAGTGAAAATTTATGTGAAATCCCCAAGATAATGTATAAAATGAATAAAATGGTGGTATAGGGTAGGGGAGCCCCAAGTATTTTCAGAACAGTCTGAAAAGAGAGTATCTTGAATCGAGATATTGTTACCCAAAGACAGAATTGAATTGTCCCTGGTCATACCGCTCATAACAACAAGAAAAACAGTAACTGCATTAGCTAATACTCACCCTCCATGCTGAGTACTTTACATAGATTAATTCAACCTTGCAATAATCCAAGGTCATTCAGCCAGTAAAGGGCAGAGCCAGCATTTGAACTAGGCACGCTGACTCCAGAGGCTATGTTTGGAGCCACTATGCTATAAGCAATAAACCAGAGAGTTTGAATAAGAATTCTATTAACAGTCTTCTGACTCCTAGGCCAAATTCTCTTTGAACTGCTTGGTACTTGTTTATTAGCTATAATTCTGGGTGTATCTTCTTATCTTTACTTTCCTTCATGCCTCATATCTATTTTTTTTCCTGCATACATTATGCATTTTGACAAATTGTCTGGGTTCAGTGAATAGGATTCAGGTGCCCCTCACATGAGGCTTTTATGGGATTTGACCCGACCCCATAAGGCCACTGCCTAAGAACTGAATGCAAACATCAAGACACATCCTTGCTCACCTGAATGGGAAGCCAAATTATGCCTACAGGGAGGAAAGGAAAGCAACGCAGACAAATGTTCTGTGCACGCTCATCGTTTAAGCCAAGCCCTGGCAAGGCTGAAAGTGGGTGTACCTCGTCAGTGTCCTGCACTTCGTTCCCTAGAGTGACAGTATTGAAACGTCCACCGAGGACTACCAAGAAGAGAGCTGGGCCCCCCTGGAAAAGCCAACGTTGGTCACGTCCACTCCTCCATCTGGGAAGCTGAACTCTGCAGGAGAAACCACTCACTCTCCAAGTTGGTGCCACTGTACCCTCGTGCTGCCACACTCACGGCTGGCTGTCCCTCCTTGTATCCACAGTCACTCATCATCAGTGCTCCCAGAAAGTGAAGAAACTGCCCCTTGATCTTCTCTCAGATACCAGCATCATCTACCCATTTGACCAAGCCAAAGCTCGGGGGGTTACCCTCCCCGCCATCACCGACCCAGTCACAGAGTCCTATCCCCTTCACATTTCTCCCATCTGTCTCCTGCCCTCATTATGGCTTGGCTTTAACTTGTTTCCAAACTAACAACCTCCCATCTCTTCTTGGCATAACAGAAGTAGAGTTTTCAAAAACAGAATTAGGTCATGTCACACACATATACTTTCTTAATGGTGCTCTGTGAACTGTGGGGTAAAATCAAAACTAAAACAGAAAGTCAGGTCCTTCAATATCCGGCTACCACTTTCCTCTTAACTGTGCCTTTTATCCCTTGGATTGTATTTTCCAGCCACCCTCAAATCCTGGGCTTCTATTAATGCATCAAAATGCAGCACGAGCTCCTTACATTGTAAGCCTTTGCATATGCTGCTTCCTCTGTCAGATGCCCCCGCCCCCGTCCCCATCTCTCTATCACTGTTTGTCAAATGCTTTAGTGAGTTTGGGTACAGGGGAATCAGGAAGAAATAAAGAACATACAGAAGAAGGATGGATAAAAGCAATAACAATAACAATATCAACAACAATAAAAACCAGGAATGTGGAAGAAGGAAGAAAATTTGACCAAAGTAGGAAAAAGGAAATTAAGGACAGAGGTCTAAGAGTATTGTTTCTCAGACCTCTGTAGCATGTTTTTATTTTAAACAAAACTGAAGGATACGAACTTCACTTGACTGATCTCACCTGGTGACTTACAGAACAGAACAAAGAATTGAAGCCTTGAGGACAGCTCAGAGGAGCAGCGATTAAAGTCCAGACCGAGTCCCGGCTCCAACCTTGGGATTCCATAGGTGTGCAGTTCTGCAGCAACAGAGACCAACTTGCCCTCTTACCAAAGTAAGTCTTGTCCACTTGCCTGGTCCTCTCCATGACACCCAGGGAAAGATACACTCATTAATAGTTGTCTCCGGCTCCTGAGGGATTTTGATCACTTACATATGATGATCCAGAAGAGATGCCAAATTCAGAGCTGAACTGGTAGAATAATTAATAACTTCAGTGTGGCAGCCCAGAATCTGGAGAAAAGGCAGGAGAGGACATGCAACGAGTCCCATGTGAGACCAAACATCAGAACCTGAGGAGGCCCTAGCTCACACACCTGACCAGATTGTGAGATCTGAAAGGCCACCCAAAGGCACTTTGGCAACTGAAATGAGCAAAGGCTCCGTGAGGCAACACGTTTCCGAAGGGGCAGTGCTTCGTGGCGTTGATCTGGGGATCTGTTCCCAATCCAGACAGTTGAAGTGGGCAAGGTGAATGACCAGAGGCCATTCCCATCCTCAAGGCTGATGCCTTATAGTGGCAGCAGATGTGACAAAGCCATTCTTCACACATACAGTTTATTCAGTGCTCACCACCCTCTCTGAGAGGAGAAGCATTGCCCTTACTACACAAAAAGTTAGGAAACTCAAAAAAGTTAAGTGACATTTCTTAAGTCACCAAGTTAGTTGTTGGCAGAGCCAAAACATAACCCACCCTGAATATCAGGAAAGCCCCTCTCCTCTCCAACACCTCTCTTCCTTTCGAAAGCCAGAAGATGGTCCGTGTTGTAACGGGCTCCGGGGCCTAGCGTGCCTCACAGGTGGTGCATGAAGCTAGAGGCGGAAGGGAAACCGGGACTTCCCGGTTCCCAGTTCAGCCCTGTCTTCACGGTAATTCGCCGCTTCCCGGACTCCAGCCAGTGGTGACCTGAGGGCCACCTTCGTTCGACAATTTAACAAATACGTAGCGAGCTCTTACCAAGGGCCAGGCACGGTGTGAGGCCAGTGGGATACGGCAGGTTGAAAACAGAAACATCTTTGTTTCCATGGAGCTCAATTTAACGGAAAGGACAAACCTGTGCAAAGTAATTCATCAGGTGAGGGTGATAAAGCAGGCTGGAGGGGCCGAGAGCACCGGGGTAAGAGAAGGGAATATTATTTTTTAAAGGATGGTCTGGGGAGGCTTCTCTGTTGACACTTGACTTTGAACTTCCCCAGCAAAATCCTTTCCAATTTAACCTATGTCTTGCTCAGACCCACAGCATGGCTTTGGGCTGACAATGAGCAGGTGAGACACCAAAGAGTAGTCAGGGGCTCCCCAAGAAAGAAGAGGGATTCAAAAGTAAGCCCCAGCACTGCCACAGTCCTGCCGTGGGACAGTCCTCACAAGTAGGGAGGACGGCCACCATGTAGGAACAGAAACCCAGAGGAAATGGCCAATGACTCGGGAGCTTATGCTTCGGGATCTCATTAAAAATGTTTCCCGCAGAGACTTAGGAGGTTACGTCTCTGGAAAAGGCACTAAAAGTAAAATAAGAGGAAGACTCTGATTGCACCTTTGAAACAATATGGAAGTCTATTGCTGTCCAAGGCCCAGAGGAAAAGCTTTATACAGAAGTTGCCAAACATAATCTATTTCGTAACTATGAAGTGATAGATCCATACACTGTGGAGCGCGAGTTTTCTGAAAGGTTCAGCCATCAAATACATCAACAGCAAAGAAAACCCAACACCTTCCCCAACGCACTGCTGTACTTTACTACAGAAATCTCCCCCAGGAGAATTCTGTGAAGCGGGGGCTTGAGAAGAAGCCACAGAGAACAGCTGGAGAAGCCTCGGCACAGGTTTAGTGCCAGATGCTAGGACATGGAGAAACTCGGAAAAGGTTAGGAAGGGCAGGGAGAAGCTGCCAGACGCCCCGAGCCAAATGGAGGTGACGGGAACAGCCCGGCTGGGTGGCGTGGCTTGCTGCTTGTTGTCAGCGCCATAAGTAACGCTGCAGACGGAATTGGCAGGAAATGTGCGAGAAGCTCACACATCTGAGTCTCCCCACCTCTCCCTGCCATCCCACTGCTGCTTCAGGAGAGTCTCAAATGTATTCTGAAGTTCACCCTCCAGCTCAGCTGAGGATTCGTCCTGCACTGTCTCCTAATTAGGCTTCGTTCTCACCTGCTCCCTCCTTTTTAGTTAGATTCTTACTCAACAAACACATCATCTTCTGTTTTTTAAGGGGAATTAACAAAAAAAGGAGGGGGGGAGAGAGAGAAAGAACTTTTCTTGGTCTTGCTTTCCCCCTAAGCTAGTATGCCATCTCTCCACTTTCCTTAGCTGCCAGACTTTAGAGCAGTACTTTCATACTCACAGTGTACATACTCGTCTCCACCTACTTTACCACCTCACCATCTTCTTTCTGGTCCCATAATTCCATAGAAACCTCCCTAACTGTCAGATACACCAACTTGTCCAAGCCTTTGGTCTCGGCAGCTTTTATCACTATGTAACTCTTGCCTGCACCCCATGTCTTAAAACATTCTCCTCCTTTAGCCTACCTGACCCTGTGACCTGGTCTCCCCTGAAGCCTTCTCAACTCCTTTCCAAGTCCCAAGACCCCCACCCCACCACCTTAGTCCCCCCATTGGGCAGAAGAGACCAGAATCATCTCACTCCCTGTATGTTTTGAGATCACATACTCTTCAGAAAATCTGATGAAAATGTAGACTCTCCCCCAAATATGGTTGATATATACATGTGCATGCATATGCATAAATAAACATTGTTTTAGGGAAGGCTCACAAACTTCTGAAATTAAGAGCCTCTGTCCCAAAATGTAATTATGATGTCATGTGGCTTTTCCCTGTTGCTTTTATACCACATGTTTCTAGTAAATTCTCAGCTTCCAGGGGTACTGTAATGGAGTAAAGCTTTTCTCAGAAGGCAGGAGCCCAGAGTTCTCATCCCGGTGCTCACACCTTACAGACTTGAGCAAGTCACTTCTCTAAACAAAGTTAATTCCTCCGTAAAAATGGCTGTTATAATTGCTTCTCCACCACACAGGGTTGTTGTAAAGATCAAATGAGGTCAGAAGTTTGAAAGCATTTTGCAAATTTCAAAGCACTACAGAATCGATTACCGTTAAAATCATTGGCTAATATCCTTAGAGGTGGATTTTAATCCAATTTTGGGCACCGTGCTATGATTTGACCGGGGTTCATTTCCCGGTTGTACACTGGAGGCAATAACAGCTAGCTAGTCTAGCCACCTCATAGAGCTAGTGTTATCAAATCAAATAATGAACGTGGAGGGACCTTGCAACTCAGCAAGACTGAGGCGCCTGCCATTTCTCATCCTCTTCTTTGTCCCTCTCCATGTGCATTAATTGAGCTCCGCGAGCCCAAGAGAGGGAGGCTGCACGCAAGAGCCCCACCGTGCCCAGCGATGCAGCGTTTCTCCGAAATACCTAGAGTCAAATTAGACTCCAGTGAGTTAATTGTGGATAATGTAATTATAAGAAGCAGCAAATAAATTGATAATAAATGGCTACTTATTATTTTTAAAAGGGAGGCATGGAGAGAAAGAAGATAGTGTGTGAGAAATAATCATTCCTGTGTAGAAATAATCATTCCTCCTGGCCACTTGGCCTCTATTTGAACCCACCCCAAGGAGCATTGGTGTCGCTAGGATACACTGGGCTGCCATGAATAGTTTCTGGCCTGAAATCCCAGCTTACCGTCATGCATGAGTGTTCATAGCCTGTAGTAGGTGTGTGCAGTGTCCAGTGCCCCAAGAAAGACCTTGGCTGCTGGAACCATTGTGCCTTCCTTGTTCCCAGCTCATTTTTCTGCGCTCCATGGTGCCCAGCTGATGTTCAGAGTACTAGGGCTCATGGACAGATGCAGATAAATTAGCAGTCTTGAAATGGAGCCATCTCTTCTTTTCTACCAGGTTCTATCTGCTTTCAGCAAGATGTGGGATTGCCATGGTGCTGCAGGGAGGGAGAGATTAGCTATTATCTGGGGAGGACAAGCCAGGTCACTGTCAGAATCAGATGACACAGCAAGAAGCATTTCTCAACAGTCTCTAGGACCTAGAAGGGATCATACTGGCCCTTCATGCAGAAGTGAGAGGGGATGAGTATCTGGGGCTCCATGGGCAGGAAAAGGATAAAGAAATGGAAGGGAGGCTAACATTTATCGAGCCAAGGACATTACCTATATTACTTTATTCAGTTCCCTCAACAGTACCCTCTGGAATAGATTTATTGTCCCATTTTGCCAACAGGGAATCTTAGAGTCAGAAAGGCTAGAACTTGGCCAAGATCACACAGCGGAAAGAACAAAAGATCTCCAAATGCTAGGCTAGTTTCACCGTGGAAAACTGGCCCACCACAGGCATTAGAGGCCATTCCAAGTACTGGACACACCCAGAAAAAGATGAAGAGTCACTCTCCAGTTGTCCTGTCCACTTACATTATTACCATTGATGAAGGCCCTTTGATTATTATGTGATGGACACATACAAGTAGTGCAGTTGAGTTAGGAGAGTGCAGTCTGAGGTTGGGGCCTGCCATTCATCAGCTATGTAAACTGAACGCAGTCCCTTAAACTTATCTATAAAATAAACATAACATTATCTCTCTGGGAAATGTGGAAGTGGTTGTATAATTATAATGCAATGATATTTGGGGAAATGCTTTGGCTTCTGCTTTGTCATCATCAGGTAGAAAAGGTGGCATTGCCTTCAGTCACAGGGCTGCGGGTGAAGACCATGTCCTTAGCATAGACATGGAAAAGTAAGGGCTGTCAAGGTCCCAGGACACTGGATAAGGGCGAAACAGGAGCACAGAATGCAGCTGAGGTGTGATAATGAGTTGCAAGGTCATAGCTGGACTGGCAGTGACAAGGGTCCCCACAGGGGCTGCTTAGCACCTTCCTAGGATCAGAGTGGTCCCAGGGTCTTGGCCAGAGGTGAGTCTCCCTATGGAGGGTCAAATGGTTCCTGTCCTGGGGAAAGGAGAGTCACAGCGGACCAAACTGGCAGGTCACTGCAGCTGGCTAGAGCAAGAATATCATGAGGGATGAGGTCCAGCCCTGCTTTTTGCCCCTTGTCCCTGGATATGATGTCTTGATTTTATGGCACTAGAGAAAAGTATGGGCTATAAAATCCCAGAGGAATCTGTCTTCTATGTTATTGAATTTCCCATAGAACCTAGACAAGCATGGAACTCAAATAAGTGGTCCATAAGGCAGGATGCTGTGTCAACCTTCTGTGAATTCCCACAGCTAACTTGTCCCATAGCTTTTGAGTTGGGCAGGAGACTCTAGAGGGCTTATAAAACAAGCAGATTCCCAAGTGTCACTTGTAGAGATTCAGACTCATGAGGCAAGGGTGGGGCAAAAATGTGCCTTTAAGAAACTCCCCAGTTATTCCAATGCAGACGAGCCTGAGGGGGGAAACTTTAAGAAACCCTCTGATAGTCCGTTGTTTCACATATCCTATTGTGCTGAAATGACCTGTCCCTCATGGGTTTCACTTCCCCCACCAGATCGTAAGCTTCTCTAGGACAGGGCCTGTGCCTTCTTATCCTTGTACCCTAGAGCCTAGCAGAACACCTAGCACACTGTAAGTATATGGTTGGGCTCACCAGATCTGGAATCTGACCCATAAAATACATCCCATTCCCATGGGAATAGTTTAATGTCTATTAAACTATGAATCCCCGTGTATCATAAATACAGGCCACAATACTGAATCGTGGGATGCGGGAGTGATGGAGCTGAAAAACACAAATGCATTCTCCAACATCCGTAAAGCAAGGACACAACTCTGGATCCCTGCAGTCATTGAGATATATAAGGTTATAGTCTGAAATACATTTTGTTAGAGATCATCTAACCCATGTAATATGTGTCCCTTACAATCACTTTGTAGACGAGGCCTAAAGACATTAACTGACATTCTCAAGGTCGCACCATGAGCCCGTGTTAGACCCAGGACTCAGACCCTGTTCTCTGGATTCTCTGGGTAGTGCTTCCTTAAACCGGCAAGATTCTGAGAAGGGCCTGTGTTTTGGCTTTTGTTAAAAGAATAATCAATAAAATACTTTCCTGTTTTAATGCCTTAATGCTTGCTACAGGAACTTTTATCACAAGGAGAAGAAGGCACCGTTTTAAAATTCTCCGGATAGCTTTTACCAGGCCATAGAAAGCCTTCCCCAGAATGCCTCAAAATTCTAAGAAGGGAACAAAATTAAAGGCAATTAAATGTGTAATTACTGTTGATTGTGGCAAGCATGCTTCTTTAAGGTCATAATTATGATGCAAGGGTGTGATAGTGTTTGTGAAACCTAAGAGTGTCGTATATTGCTGAATATCACTATGGTCAGCTTTGAAGGACTCCCCTTGGGAAGCTCTGCACCGATGCCAGTGCCTAGTCCACCCTTCAAAGCAATTTTGGAACTCTTTTTCTGGAATGGCCATCAGAGCTGTCGTCATCCCCAAAATCTGACAATTAAGTTTGCCAACCTGCTCCCATGCACTTACATTGGCAGCATGCAAGGTTATGACACCTTATTGAGATGTTTGTACAGTGCTGCCAACATTAAGTGCACAGTCTGCGAACTTAATTGTCAGATTTTGGGCACGACAGCGCCGATGGCCATTCCAGCAAAAGATTCCAAAATTGCTTTGAAAGATGGACTAGGAGCTGGCAACAGTGCATAGCTTCCCAAGGGGAGTACTTCAAAGGTGACCGTAGTGATGATATTCAACAATGAGGTGTGTAGCATTTTTTCTAGGATGAGTTCATGAAATTTATTGTCTGATCTTGTATGTTTATTAGGATATTAAGCCCCTTATCTTGGCCTGGGATTATTACTTATGCCTGTAAGTTTTATAGGATTGGGGGCCAGGCTGCCATGGATTTCAGAAAACAAACTCTGGGAGGGACGTCTTCATGTTAAGCACATCACCCAATATGGGCTAGTCCTGTGCCCTACACGCACTGAGGGACTTCCTTCTATAGGGCCACATTTCCTCCCAGCCAAATGCTTAGCAAATCACACTCATGTACCTAACTCAATGTGGCAAGGAAAGAGCAGAGATGTACCTGTAACAAACTCCCCAGTGGCTCCAATGTGCCCCTCTTCCCTTCTACTTTTTGGTTGGTTGTCCTTATAACCCTCCTGTCCTAATGTGTTTCTGACTCCTCAGGTATCCTTGCTACTACCTTAGGTTCCCTGTGAGACACATTCTCCTTAGTGCTCAGCTCCGCCTCCACTTTTTGCCGGCATGCACTATTTCCTGGCATCTCCAGTTTAAATGTTAAATTACAGCAGTGGGCAGACCCCATTGGCAGGAGATCCAATGAGAAAGAGCCCCTTTCTTCCTTGCCCACCTATGCTAAAGATTTGAAAATAGGTTTGTCTGATAGCCCACCTGAAGGTCTGATGCAGCTTAATCAGCCTCATGGATTCAGAGTACTTTCCCCCACCAAAGACCCCTAGAAATGGGTAACACAGCAAGGATTATGTCCATTTTGCAGTGCTCTGAAGCTAAGGATCGATGATGAAGCTGACTTACCCAAAGTTAGCGACAGAGCCCCTGTGAGAAGCACAGCCTATGTCCTGGTCTGTAGATGTTTGGTGTTTACTTCTCGCCGATCACACTTTTGCTGTAGCTTAAAAGTATTCACAGGTTGGCTGATGTGTCTGTCCTCAGTAGGATGGAAGGGAAGGAGGAGGAAATCTTTGTTTTTGTGTCTTGGAATGTTCCAATGGTTCCAGCTGTGGCTACAGTTCGTGACTGCGGGGATTTTTTTGCTTGTTTATTTTCTTTTGAAAGATTCTATCTTGATTCCAGCAAACTTTCCAGCAAACAATACTTTGAGGCAGCTGGGGAAGGGAGGGTTGTTCCTTCCCTGTCATATGTCCTTAAAATAACACAAGGGGAGAGGCAAGCCCTCAGGGTCCTCTTGAGGTAGCAAGGATAGTATAATGAATTGGCTAGTCATAAACCATTTTCTCCTGAGTTCTAAGCAAAAATGGTAATGAATTGCCAACAAGCCATTCACCAGACTGCAGCCATATGGTGAGGGATGGGACCCTGGTACACTGTAGCCATACTGTGGGTTTGTCTGCATAATTGTTCCCATCCAGGACCTTCCCAACTCTATGGCTGCTAATTAGCATCCTGTTTAAGCTGCTGCTGTCAAAACCAATCATTTGTTTTATGTGGATAGGTCTTTCTCTTACCTGGTTACTAACAGTGACCGTTAAGCAATGAAAATGCAGGGTCTTGAGCCATTCTCCTACTGGAGCCCCCTCCTACCTCTTAGGCGTGTACGTTCTCTTTTAATAAACTATCTCTTTGTTTCACCTTATTTTCCTTTTCATAAACTGCTTCTTGGCTTCACCTCTTAAAAAAAAGAGAGAGAGAAAGAAAGAAATGCAAATGTGTTTGAGTTCACATGAACATCTTTGAGTTTCACATCTTGCATTACCCGGTGGGTACCCAGGCTTAGCCTCACTGGCCTGTGGTAGCAACTCAATGCTGGAGCTTATTCTACCCAACAAATTAGCATCTTCCCTACAGAAGTGCAAATGAGGATTCAGTTCATTAATTTCTCTATTGTTCTTCCTGTCTGTGGACATTACCCTAGTTGGATCTTGAGCTATAAAATGTGGATTTTATTAGAATAGTGATGATAATAAAAGCAATTAGAAGGAGATTTCATTTATTAAAATAAGGCACCCTTTCAAACTCATGCTCCCTGTTGACTCAAGGAGATGGTGAAAATTTTGGGAAAAAAAAAAAGTGTTGGTTTCCTTCCTCTGCTGTTTCCTTGCCTCTTTCATTGGTGTCCTTTGCTGTCACCCAATTGAGGCTAGAAGAGAGTTTGGAGAAAAAGAAAACAAAACCAAGCTCAACTGGGAAAACAGGGGGTGAGGACGTACTACCAGTAAACAGAAAAGCCAATTAGAAAGGAATAATTTTTTTAAGGATTTAGGAGAACAGTGGAGTGGGGGAAGCAACGACTCCGTATGACACGTGCGTACTCCAGGATGTGTCACAGTCTTGAACCTCACTGGTCTTCGTCACTAAGGCCACTAAGGCACAGACTCTTTATTCCCCCACATGCATCCTTCTGACAGCCTTTTTCCACTAAGAGTCCCTGACATCTGTATTTCTGTGAACTGGTAGCCTTTTATAACAACACTGATGACTACAAGGAAGTGGACGCAAAGAGGAAAGAAAAATAAAAGTGAGGACACCCACAGGGTGATACTGCCTGGGCCTGCTCCTGGGTCCCTCATTTCCTACAGGACACAGAGGGAACAATAGCTCTGTCTCACAGCTTCCTGGTTTTTCCCTGCAGCCCCATACCGCACCCCAGAAACAGCCAACGTGTTAATTGTAAGGTCATGGCAGCGTCTGACGTGGCATGTGGGACATAGTATAATGCAAACAGATTCCCATATGTGGTCCCTTCCAGTAGTCCTCGGCCCCCAGCACCCACGCCGCATGAGAACGTGGCTTCTTGGGAGACGCTGACACTTTAATTGGAAGCATCTGTTGCCTTTTCTGCTATTTTTGGCCAGGTTTGGTTTATTTGTACGAGCCGATGTTTGTGTACAGACCCACCTACGTGTTTCACAGAAGGCAGGATGCAAAGCCTAGCTCTGCCCTCTCTCATTTTCTTCCCAAAGAGCCAACTGGGATGTGCGACAGGGCCACTTGCCTTCACCCCAGTCTGTTCTCAGCAGAATGGGGGGTGGGGAGGGCCAAGCCAAGAAGAGAAAAATCACCTTCCTAGGAAAACAGAGGGAGAAGCACCCTCTTCCAGCAAAGAAAGTTCTGTCAGCTTCCCAGGAGGAGCCCAATGGTGTGGCACCTCTCCCACCACTGGGCCAGGCCGGGTTCCCCTCCCAACTCTGACTCACCCGCTGGCTGAGGCCACGGTCCTCAAGTCTCCCACGGGCTTCGTTCCCACCAGCCTCTGCTCCCCTGCCCCTCACTCAGAAAGCCCACGCTTCTTCTCTCCATCTTTCCTACGGTTGGCACCCTGGCCTGATCATACACCCAGCAGTGTCAGTCAATAATCAGCGTGTGCTATGTGTTTCCTCTCCTCCAAGCTCTAGTGGGTAGAATGGTGGCATGAAGATCAAGGTTTAAAAGAAGAGGAAAAGATGTTCACAGGAAGCCAAATAAGACAGTGACTGCATTTCAGGTCATTGAGGAGACAGACAAGTGAGGAAGAAAACGTTAGAATGGAAAAGTTAAGACTTAGAAAGGCCAGGTCACCTTGCTTCTCTGTGGGTCCTCACCCCGGCCTCTCACATTGCTCTCAAAGGAGGTGTCAAGGCCTGAAGCCTTTGAGAAGTTCTGCTGAGATAAGTTCCCTTTATAGAGCTGTCTGACTTGGGACCCCACGTAATTGCTTCTCCTGAAACACAGGGAATTGTGGGTCATGGGCTGGGCCTCTGCTGCATAGAGAAATGAGTGATGCTCCTTCAATGTCAGAACTGGAGCAGGCCTTAGGGAGGACCAGATCTGTACTCCACGCCACACAGAGATAACCTAAAGCCTGAGGGGTGAGGTTGTCCAAAACACCATAGCTAATGCAAGGGAGAGCAACTCCCCCCAACCCTGCCTTGCTGTACTCCCTAAGTTCCCACCTCACTCCTGTCTTTGATGGATGACCCTGGTGACATTTAACCTCTTTGAGCCCCAGGGTTCTTTTCTGTAAAATTAGGGTGCTGAAAGAGAACATTTTTGAGGGCTTCTTAGAGAGTATCAAGTGCTGATTAACATTATTTTCACCTTTAAACCTGACACAGCTCTGCCTTTTACAGTAGTCATTAAAATTCCCATGTTTTGGGGGCAGGTGGGGAATAAGTCTCTGTGAGATTAAGTAAATTCCTTAAGATCACAAAGATCGTAGAGTTGGAATCTGAATCCTGGGCCCCACGGTCCACCCAGTGGCCACCAGCTGTACTTGGAGGAAAGCAATGAAGAGTGTGGAGCTCATGACCAAGCTGGCCCGCACTCAGATTTCCAGGCCCTTTCGGGCTGCTCCTGCCGGTGCCGGCAGAGAGCTGCCCTGGGCCCTGAGGCCTTGGCACCAATGGGGTGCAGGAGTGGGTTGCTGTGCCCACAGGAGAGCAGCCCGGCCCATGTGTTCCTGGAATGTCACAATGCCGCATTTCCTTTGGCCTGCCGGTCAGGGTCCTGCCTCCAGAGAGTGACCCAGGCCAGTGTTCCAACCAGCTGCGGAGTGAAGAAGCGTTTAGCCACACGCCCCCCACTCAGATGTCTGCCAGGCTGACCAGGTGTCCCATGTTAAACGGGACAGAAAACAGCAGTCCCGTCCTGCTTCAAACGGTACCTGTGGTCAGCCTGGTCTCCCTGGGCTAAATTCAAGGTGTCAGTAGGCTGAGCACACACACCGTTTGGAACAGGACAGGACTGTTGGGACGTCTGGGCAGCCTATGTCGGCCCCACCAGGAAAGAGACACCAAAATGCCTATAATCCCTCTCAAGGCAGCGAGAGGAATCCCCCAAAGTCAGAAGAGAAACTGCTTTACAGAGGTGACTGGCTGCCTGTCATCCTCCTTGCACAGCACAGTAGCCTTTCTGCGGGCACTTGCACAGGCCATCCCCCCACTTCGGATTCGGGACACTTCTCCGCCAGTCCGTGCAGTTCAGGGCTGGCTGCACAGTCGGACGTTTCTTCAGACGCTCCCCCACTCTCACACACACCCCGAGTCTGTTATTTTTAGGAAGACTTCTTTTCCCCCTTCTCTCCTGGAACCCCAGTCGAGGCCTCTGCAGGGCCGAGGCCACGAGGACAGCCACCCACAGCATGTGATCTTACAGACATGGAAGGGCCCCTGTTCTGAGCTCATGCATTAACTCGTTACCCTTCAGTTCTTTACTGGGGAGCTCCGAGCCAAGCACCTCGCTTTTTCCGGCCATCGCTGGGCGCATTTCCTGGGCCAGCTGGGCGTTTGACCCATCCTTGGCACTTTATATCCAAAGCAGCACTTCACAGTGTATAGCCCTATGTTCTCATTCACCTGTTTGCTGTGTGAGGGACTCTTCTCAACTGGGACGTAGCTCCTGTGGAACTGCATCCGGGGAGTGGACCTCTGAAATGCTGGGATTTACATAGCAATTTACAAACTCTTCTCAGACTCTCGTATCACTTAAAGCAGTGGATCTTTTCAGGGCAACTCTTCCCCAGAAGACCCTTGTGCACTAAGTCAGTTCTGACCCCTCTTTTAAGGTCCACTTCAAATATTTTCTTGATACTGTCCCTGGTCCCATGCCCTGCTCCAAGTAGAATCAGTAACCCACTTCCTGTGTTGGCTCCCATGGCCCCTTATACACATCATTATTATTGTGATCACAGTACTTTATATTTATCTGTTAAATAGCTGAATGTCTCTCCATCCAAAAGGTGAGCACCAGGTAGGTAGGTGCCAAAATGTAGAAGAGTTTCCAGGACAATCTGGCATCTCAGGTCTAAATGCTTGAGGAGCAAGGAAGTTGGAACTAGATGGGAAGAGAAGGGAAGACTAATTCAAGGGTCCCAAATTCTTCCAGGAAAAATCCTTCTATTTGTGTCATGTCCTGCCCTGTGGAAGGGTGTCCCATGGAAAGCGTCACCTTGGAAGAAGAGTATAGATGTCAGGAGGGGTGATGCAGAGAGTTGAGTTTGGTAGGCAGAGCAGCCCTGCGGGAAATGTCCAGGGGATGCACAGTGTGTGAAGACAGGTAGGTTGTGGCATCAGCCTACACTGCCCTCAGAGGAAGAAAGGCACAGAAAAATGGGCTCTGAGCTCATCAGGGAAGAGCTAAGCTAGAGCCCAGCCAAGCAGACCAAAGTTTCAGATGCTATTCCAACCCCAAAAATACATTAGGAAGCTGGGAGGGTAAACCAAGGCAGGAACCCAACCACGTGTAAGGAGCACATTTCAGGAGAAAGAGAAGTGCTTGGAGACTATGTACCAATACCCATAAAGTGTCCCTGGGCACCAGACTGACTGCAGTCCCCATCAGATAATGAAGGTGGGGTTCCCATGTGAGTAGCTCAGGGCTTGGGGTGAACTGGACCACCATGGAGGAAGTGGGGAAGAGAGAAGCAAACCCAGATGGGGAGCTTCCCCAGCCAGGTAGAAGGGTCTTTTCTTGTTTCATACCCCGACACCAAGTCACCTGCCTGATCCATACCACACAGACAAGAGAAATGTGTGAGCGTGCAGTTTCGGAGTGAGAAAGGTTTCCAGACACCTTTCCATCATTTTGGCAGGTAACTCCCAGCTTTCCTGGCCAGGCCCTGCTTACTGGAACCCTTTGTCCAGTGCCATGGAGAAAATGCAATTCCCCCTCTGCACTATTGCTCATTACCAAGAAAAATGACGGCTTGATAGTCTTCCAGCAAGAGAGAACAATCTATTTCATTTGGAAGTTTGGTAATTGATTAGGGCAATAGATTTTCTTCAGGGCAGCCACTCTGGGAGAGTCTGGCTCAGGCACAAGATTTACATACATCAGGCTCACTCTGCCTTCAAAAATTTGTCTCAGAGGATGAGATCACAAGGCCATTACTGGAGTGAGTGGTGGGCTGGAAGGGTGGGGTGGCAGAGTGGAATTCCCAGACATCATTTCTCAACATTGAGGGCCGTGTCTAGTTCAGAATGCTTTCAAGTATGTTTCTGACAGCAACTTTGGGGTAAATCCATTGCCAGGGGTCTGTGTACTCTGGGCTGTGATCAGAGCATGTGATTCTGTGAAGGCTTCTGCTAACCAAGCTTCAGGGTAGAGAAGCCCTGAAAACTTACCGTTAGCCTGTGTGGTGCCCAGTTGGAGGGGCGCCCAGTGATGGCTGCACTATTCTATGGCTGCACCACAGCTGCAGTGAAATGGCATCCTGAGAGTACACAGTAAGTCCTCACTTAACATCACCAGTAGGTTCTCCAGCTTTGAGCAAAATGACATCTAACAAAACCAGTTTTACCATAGGCTAATTGATATAAACAAGAGTAAGTACCTGCAGCTTCTCGTCAAGATTATCACGAGATGTTGAGAAGAAATATTGTTCAAGGACCTGCTGAGGCCATTGTAGACATTTGTATTTGAGTGCTATACAAAATTAAAATACATTATAATTACAGCAGTTTGAATCTAGCCCCAAATGCAAAGGGGTAAAAATGTTTAGATCTTACTTACATATATGTGAAAAATTGATGGGTGCCTTGGACCTATATTGCCTAGCCTCAGATGTCTCAGCATTCTTAATAAGAGTCAGACCTGCACAGGAAGGACTGTGTCCCTACAAATAGTGAGGACACAGAGGCATATATCTTGGTGATCTGAAAGACTAAGATACTCATCTGGTCTGTGCCATTCTCACTATACCTACTCAGACCCATGATGGAAGAAGTTTCTCTTTTGACCAGCTTAGGATAGACCCAACTGCCGTGGGGACCCCATAGACTCAGGGAACATCTCCACTACCTTCTCTACCCAACACACACAGTGATCTGCCTGGAATGGGGAAAAACGGTAACACTTTTTTGCCCTTCCTTGGATGGACACTCTACCACTTCTGCTCTATAGCAATTAGATGCATCTCTAGAATTAAAAAGTTGGTCCTAATCAGACTAATAGCATCAACCACAAGTGCCAAAAACAACGTTCCCCAAGAATGATACCATAGAGGTGAATATCTATATTGATATAATGTAAATCAGGCCTTGTAGATGAACTTGCCATGTTAGAAAATTGCTATAGATGCCTTAGAGGAGAGTCCTAAGGTGAACATTCCTATATTACTGGTTGAGCAAATGGTGATATTGCAAGGTGTACTAGCCAATCAGCAAATGTTATTGCAAAATGTTATTGCACATCTATGATGTGCAAGGCTAGATTCTATGAGAGACATAAAAATAAATAAAGCTCAATGCATGATCTCAAGATTTAGGTGGGACTCACCCATGATGTAACTATTGCAAATGCCCTATTGTTTACATGGCACTGACATGACTAGTAATAGATTCATTAATATCCACCAAAATATTAATTGATATATTAATAAATGCATTTATTCTACCCATTATGACTACCTTCTTTCCTCTGTCCCCCGATTTATCAAAAATAGAAATCCAAGCACCAGATTCAGTGATTCTCTTAAAACCCAATGAGAAAACAATTAAGAACCCCATTAAACCTCATGACAGCTTTCTCCCAGGATAGGTTGAGGGGGACATGTTGGCCAAACAAGATTAGCACTCAGTTCTCAGGTGTGTTAAAGAACCTGTGATGTGTGCCCAACATCACAACAGCATCTGGCACTAAGCAATTTATCAATAAATCTTTATTTGATGAGTGAATGATTGATTAAAAATGGAGGAGTTTTCAAGTGCTCTTGATACAACTGCAGATTTTGAATATGATGATTTTAAAGTAACTGCCTTGTCATACTAACCACAGCATTGCTGAGTTAAAATCCATTGTAAGGAGCAATTATGGGGAGGGGGAACAGAGTATAAATTTGGTATCCAAAGACCTGGATGCTAAGTTTGATTATTACCAACTAGTCAGGTTGGTCCTGGGGGTGGGGGTAGGGGGTCCTTTCATCCTTCTGAGCCTCTGTTTCCTTGTGAAGGAGACTGGGAGATGGAGTACAAACAGAATCCAGAGGGAGAGCAGAGGACGAGGCAAAGCAGAGCCCCTCAGTCAACATTAGCGCCCTCTCCACAGCTCACCCCGTTGCTGGCAGACACATGGGGCCTTCGAAAGCAGGCCTGGGCAAAGCCACAGAGAGGGAGCTCATGAGAGTTCAAAAACTGCACATCACAGGAAATGGGACCCAGAGAAAGAAGCACTTAAGACAGTTCTTGGAAAGAATCAGGTCGTGCTCTGCAGTCCTCTCCTTTAAGGCAATTCTGAGGATGCACAGCCTCTCTCGCCCAAGCCAGCCTGACAACTGTAGGAGTTCTTCATTGTCAAATTCAAAGCTGATAGGCAGGATGAAATCTTCATATCGATAAGGAATTGGGTTAACCGTTGGTATTTTCCCTTACATCCTCTTTCTGAAGATTGTCTTTATAAAACTTAACATGTGGACTTTGTGAGCCCGGGGGATCTGCTGCACCAAGCGTACGGCTGTGGTGATGCTGACGTCAGAGAGGACAGCATGAGAGTAACCCACCCAGAATATTGCACTTCCTTTTGTTTCTTTATGTCCTTTCCCTACGTGCACTACTTTTCTTCCTTCCTTTCTTCCTTTCTTTTTTCCTTCTTTCCTTCCCTCCTTCATTCCTCTTTCTGTCGGCCAAAAGTCAGGCAATATTTAAAAATGGAAAGGTCGCTGGGGCAATACTCTGGAAGCCTTGATTCTTCTCCCAAGTTTGCCACTGGTCAGGTCACTTTATTTCTCTGGGCTCCAGTGTCCTCATTTGTAAATGAGGGGTCTGAACAGATGAGTGATTTTCAAATGCTGCCACGGGGGAGCAGAGTGGGGCAAGAAATCTCAGAGACGGGATCTCCACCCCTCTCTAGGCAGCTCCATTGAGAAAGCTCGTTTCTTATCTTTTAGGTGGGGAGGAGACTCTCAATAGTTCATTTCAAAAGAACAAACTGTTCCCTTTGCTTTTAAACACGAAATATTAGAAACCCACTGGGCTAGTTAATCTCAAAGGTCCTTTCCCACTCCAGGGATGGAAGTTTCTACAGTTTATTGAGTTTCTGTCATGTGAAAGAACTCGTGCTCAATGCTGCAAAGGAAAAACAGGAGTGTAAGGCAGAGTACACAGCTATGAGAGGATCACCCAGCTCCAAGATGAGCCGTGGAGGTTAAATTCGTGTTGGGGGACTCAAGGCGTGTGACTCTCTGAGAAGGAACAGAACAGGGACTGTTGTAGTGAGCAAGAGGATCGCAGAGGGGTGGGACTTGAGTCAAGCCTGGAAAGACGTGCACATCTAGAAGAGAAGGGAGAGCACGTTGCAGACAGGGAAGGCTGTCCTTTCCTTCCACTGTCCTCACTGCCTGTCACCTACAATCTGGCACAGGGACATGGGGTGAGCAAGACAGGTAGGGTTCCTGCTCTCCTGGAACTTACCATGTGGGGCGGTGTGGACAGCTCAGCACAGGATGCCATGGGCTCAGAGCTCCATTTGGTGGGCTTGATGGTGACAACAGGGCTTTTCCCACGAATTCATCTGACTCTAGTTAGCTTGAGCAGGCCGCCTGAGTCAGCAGCAGGGCAGACGAAATGACCTCCCAAAGTAACTTCTCAGGAGACGCGGCCCTGGCTGATTCGGTTTGGCTGGGATTCCGAGACATTCCAATATCTGCCCAGAGGGCAGGCCCTTGCCCCAGTCAGACTGACCTCCGCCTCACTTCTCCCAATAGATAATTATGCCTTCAGGTCTCCAAAGCAGCCCCCGTGTGGGTAACCCTTGGAAGTGACATGCCATTTCCTGATGGGAATTAAAGGGTCTGGAGTAGCCAAAAGGCTTCTCAGCAGGCAAGTTTGTTATTCTTTTAATTGTGGCATTAAACCACAGGCTAGCATTACATGAACATTCATGCTGTTCTTCAACTTGCCAAATAGCTGCTTCTGAGGGGCTTGATCATGGCCCAGGCCAGTGGGACCCAGAGGTGAAGACAGCCACCAGTTCTTGGCTAGGAGCCGTAAATCCTGGAACTCGAGGAACTCCATACCCTGACCTTCCTTCCCAGAGCTTTCTTGCCTTTTGACTGATACCTGACATTCTACCTTGGGGACTTGGAGCAGTCTACTGAAGTCTTTAATTCTTCCTTTCCCCAGGAGGGAATATTAGTCCAATTCATAGAGGTGCAAAAAAAAAAAAAAAAAATAGAACCTCACCGGTTACAGAGAACAGTTAGAAAACAAGCAGCTAGATCAGCAGGACAGTTGCTATGAAGAGAATGGGTTTTATTGCAACTGTTGCAGAAGATTGTTGAACTGGGATGTCCGAATTAACAAGATGTCTTAACTTGGACACCTTCGGTTAGATGTCTTAACTCTAAAATAATAATAATAATTAATAATAATAATAGACACATCTAGGTTTAATCTGCTTTCTACTTTATCATATAGAATAAGGAATAGGATGCATAATATATTTCCCCAATTGCAATCCTATGCTTTAAAAGAGCTGTTACCTGCCAAAGCATAGATCACAGCTCTGTTTATTATGGCATTTCTGAGACATCTTTGAGACACTCCATCTCATTTCATAGCTGATACAAATGAGATGCACTTCACCATGTGCTACACACTTTAGCTTTCATACTTTATTAAACAATGCTGTGATTTTTTAAAATCATATTAATTATTTAAAAAGATCATACGTTCATTGTTTGCATGTACCCATCGTTAAACTCCAGCATAACTCCTCTATGACAGCATTGGTATTTGGTCATTTGTCCATTCATTCCATCTCTTAGTAGGAACTGTCAAGTACAGTTGAGGACTCCAGTATTACTAGTGGGAAGAGAAGATCGCAGCCCACGTTTACAGTCTGGAGGTGAAATAGACGAATTAGTAAATAAAACAGCAGTTTTACTGCTGGGATCCAGGACTGGTTGAGGAAGCCCAGAGGCAAGGACTCTAACTTCCCAGGGCTTCACCGAGACGTGGTTCAAGTTGATGCTGTCTGAACTCAGCCACCATGTGACAAGAGCTCACCTTTCTTTGTGTTTTCACAAAAAGATAAGATGAGAGTCAAAATATTTTTTCTAGTCCTTTTCTTACAAGAAAAGTCCAACAGGCAGATCTCAGGTTTTTGGACACCTCTTCATTAACGTGTCACCTTAGCTCCTTCTCCCTGGAGAGCAAAGACAAGGGCAAGCAAGTTGCACAGGTGTCAGGGAAACGAGATATGTCCACCATGCTTCTGGCGAGCTAAGAGCCCCAGCTGGCAGGGGGCCAGGCCAGTGGCATGCAAACAGTAGAATACACAATCGAAATGCAAACGTTTGGGGCCTGTTTGGGGAATCAATTAACAATAAGCATGTACATCCATTTACAAAATAGCAGTGTGCTAGAGTATCCCACATTGTAATTGGAAAGTAAAATTAATACCAAGAGGAATAATCATTAAAAACTCTTCTCCAAAAAGCCAAGAACAATACGAAGAAAATAAAAAATGTCGTCCATCTGCAGAGTTATATCCTTAGGGAGGCACCGCAGAACACACTAACAAGCAACTGAATCCATGTATAAATGAAATGAAATCCACGAAGGCGAGGAAAGGCGAGGTAGGGTAGGAACTTGAAAAAATCTCCCTTGCAGATTAGCTGCGCCTGAACCAGGCATCGTTCCATTTGATCACTTCTTGTGGGAGATGGAATGCTCCGAGACTGGGCACGACCCTCAGGGCAAATTATCTGCCCCCTCACAGAGTCCCCAGTGCTAGTTGTGATCTTGGGTCATTCTCTCCCACTCCCACACCCCCCAGCCCACACGCGAGCATGCTCCGGGACCCGGGGCTGCGAGAACACTTCAGGTTCTACACTAAGGTGAGGTCTCTGAGTGAAGCCAGAGTCAGGCGGAGTCCTGGGCTGGGAACTAACAGGCCACTGCCACCGAGCACCTGGCAGTGGTGCCGAGCTACTCGCCCAGCTCCCCTGGGCTTTAGCAGACCTTTGCATACATGGATAGGAGGTAGCAGCTATCGGTACCTTCACACACTGAAAACCATACCCGTGGCATGCTCAGAGCTCTGTGGGCTCATGGGCATGCTTTGTATGTACCACTTTATTGAACCTCCCAGAGGGTGGGCACCATATCTGATATGTCCACTAAGACTGAAACAATGCTTTACCAAGCTTGTCCAGCCCACAGCCTGCGGGACGCATACAGCCCAGGCCGGCTTTGCACATGGCCTAACGCAATTTCACATGCTTTCTTAAAACATTACAAAGATTATGCACGAACCTTTTTTTAGTTCATCAGCTATTGTTAATGTCCGTGTGTTTTATGTGTGGCCCAAGACAATTCTTCTTCTAATGTGGCCCAGGGAAGCCAGAAGGTTGGACATCCAAACGTAATCTTAAAACAAGCCATTCAAATGTGCTGGGTTCTGCCTAGAAGTACTTCCTCCATTGGTGTGCATACTCGACACATGGTTGTTGCAGAAGTGAAGCCCATCACTAGATAGGTATTGAGTTTCTACTAGGTATAAAGCTTGAACTAAAACCTCAAAATTCCCTTCAAAAAGATGAGCATACTACAAAAATATGAGCGATTGTTGACAGATCACGTGACAGACAACTAGAGTCACGGGTCCGTGGACATGCCTTGAACATACCCCTCATACCTCCTTCGTGCCTGCCTGGCACAATACTTTTACAAAGTAATAAGTACTAAGTACTACATGAACACCTTTTGCATGACTGATTAAATGTATTGAAAATTGCATTTCTTTCTGTTTTATTATACTTTATGAAATAAACTTAGCATGTATTAAATGAGTTAGATCTTTATAGAAAAGTCTTTCTGGGAGTTTACATCCTAAAAGAGGTGTGGACCATAGATGAAGAGCAATGAGGTGTCATGGGGAGATCATGAGATTTCAGCATTAGGAAACTTGGGTTCGAACACAGTTAGTTGTGTGACTTGGGGCAATTCATTTAACCTCTGGAAACTTCCATTTCCTCCTCCCTAAACAGAGAGGAGGTAGCAATTCACCTAATTTACCTACAAATAGCAATACATGTAATCAGGCTTAGTATTAAATGGCAAAGCCCTAAGCAAATATAAAATTACCATGATTATTAGTATTGCAGGACATCTGCGGTTCCTTGCTTTGAATGACAAAGATGATTTTCCAGGGCCAGCAGTGATAGGGGCTTTGTGTTGAGTGCTGGAAGCAGAGGTGACTGTGTGCACAGCTCCTTCCCACTTCCTTTGCTGTCCTCGGAAATCCCAACAACTGCCCCACACAAGAGCGACATCTACCACCAACAGGCCCACCTGTGGGCAGGACCCACACCCAGCACCTCCCATCACCCAGGTTCTTCATGAGGTGATCTGTCAGCGATCATGTTTAGTACACCCATATCTTTGAGTCCTCATATTTTTAATTGACGTATAACATTATATTAGTTTCAGGTATACAACATAATGATTCGTTCTTTGTATATATTGTGAAATGATCAACACAGTAAGCCTGATTAACATCCATCCATACACACAGTTAAGAAAATTACTTTTCTGGTGATGAAGACTTTAAGATCTACTCTCTTAGCAACTCCAATATACAATATAGTACTATCAGCTATCATCACCATGCTGTACACCACATCCCGTGACGTTTATTTTATAACTGGAATTTTGTGCCTTTGACCCCCTCTTACCCATTTCACCAACCCCACACCCTCCACCTCTAGTAACCACCAATCTGTTCTCTGTAGTAATAGCTTGATTTTTGGTTTGTTTGTTTAGATTCCACATATAAGTGAGATCACATGGGATGGTATTTGTCTTTCTCTGTCTGATTTATTTAACTTAACATAATATCCTCAAGTTCTATCCATTAGATAATTGGTAAGATTTCCTTCCTTTTATGGCTAAGTAGTATTCTGATACATAGATACATAAACAGACACATAGATGTTTAATAAACAGATAGATAATCTTCTTTATTAATCTACCAATGAATACTTAGGTTGTCTTGGCTATTATAAATAATGTGGCAGTAAACATAGGGATGCTATACGCCTTTTTGAATTATTGTTTTGTTTTTTTCAGATAAATACCCAGAAGCAGAATTGCTGGGTCATAAGGTAGTTCTCTTTTTAATTTTTTGAGGAACCTCCAAACTGTTTTTTCATAGTAGCTGCACCAATTTTCAATACTACCAACAGTGCACAAGGGTTCCCTTTTCTTCACATCCTCGCCAACATTTAATTGCTACATCCACATATTCTTGAAGGGAGTCTTGGGATTTTAGTTGGGACTTTGTACGTGGTAGGGATGCACTGCCTGTTTGATAATGGGCTTTGCATCTGCGATAATCATGTCTGGATAATCCACCACGATGGAAGGAGTGGTGCTAGACTGAGAGCAGCTGAGTTAAATGGCTCCTTCTGAGGTTATGGTTAAAGCAACTTTTTCCAACTGTGTCTGCAGCATTACGCCAACTACCCTTGGGGATGCAGAAGACTCACCCTCAGAAAGTGCCCAGGGTAGGGACAGAGGAGCACAAAGGCAGACCCGCGTTGACCGTGTAGTGAGGCAGGTATGACACAGCGCAGGGACCAGAGACCAGCACAGGGAATGCTCAGAGAAGCAGGAAAGGAAAGAGGGAAGCTTTAAGACAGGAATAGGCCACCGAAGAGAAAGCCTGTTGTTGTTTTTGTTTTTGTTTTCCTTTTCTTTTTCTTACTTTCTTTTAACTTACCTTCCAAGGGGAACAAATTTACCTGTAAGGTTGTATCTGGCTCAAGTGATCTTCAAAATTCACTGTATTCCCTAAACCAGCAAGTTACAATATTTAAGGTGCACTAGAACCAGTGGGTGAGTGTGTCAAAAATGTAAAGTTCTAAGGAATCAGAACGTCTGGGGTTGACACCCCAAACTTGCGTTTGTACCAACCAGCAGGGTGATTCTGGGGACTCAAGCTGAGGGAGGCAGCAGTGGGGGCGAGTGTGCTGATAATGATGGGGAGGAAGCAGCACCAGAAGGCAAGAGCATTTACTCAGAGCCCTAGGGGGAAACTGGCTGTAAGTCTACTCATTGAGCAGACTCCTTATGTAGGGGCAATTCCTCACGGAGGGAAGAGTGCTAGACCGGGAGTCAGGGGCTGCGGGTTCTAATCCTGCCCTGACTATTTGCCCCCTGCGTAATGTTAAAGCACTCGTGTGCCTTTGCTGACCCTCAGTTTGCATGTCTTATCACTGAAGATAACAATGTCTCTCACTGGGAGTGTGTTTTATTCACTTACTGTCCTTATGGAGCTATCTCGCCCCACCCCCACTCCCATTATGGATTTCAAATGGGAGTATGAATGCTAAAGCACCTTCAGAAATATAACGTGCTGGGCAAACACAGGCATCGTATTCTGGGTACATTGTATTCTGAGAAGGAAGCATTTCTGAGCTTTCGCCCTGTTATCTGAGGCAGCTATGCCCTAGAAGCATGGACACTAACAGCCCATGAGAAAATGTCTAGCTTGCAGTGATAAACTGGAGAACATAGCCCTGGAAGGCTCACCCTTAACATTGAACATTTCAGACCAGGGTGAGTTAAAACCATGCCACCTTAGCACAGTCGCTTCCCAGCAGCATCCCTTAGTCCCTGTCCCCCATTCTGCTTAAGGTAGCCCCCAGCTCAGGGCGGGAACAGCCCGACATAGCTCATTAGCTGGAATGCAAAGGCCAGCAATCACACATCACTCTGCACTGACAGTTCCCGGGAAACAAGCCTCGTTCTCCATCGTCCTCTCAAAGAAGCTGATGGTTTTCGTAATAGGACTTTCTCCAGGAAATTCCATTCATGTATTCATTCATTCATTCTAGACCACAAATATTTATTGATTTTTTTTCCTTGTGCTTGTTGCTACTGCTGTTGGTGTAGTTTGCTGCATGATGATGTAATTTCCTTGCTTGCTTGCTTTCCTCAGGCTCTCATCTGATTTCTCAATTCTCACTGACATGTGGGTCATTGGAAAATCATATTACCCAACAGCTATACCCCACTGCCTTGGGCAGCAGAACACAGAGGACATTTTTAAGAACACCTGGTTTAAACTATCTGCATCGTTTGGGGTTCCCATCACTGTTAAATGCCAATACAGGGCATACCCCAGCTTTGCATAAGTGTAGCCAAAACTCTGGTCTTTTTAGGGTTCAAGCCAGGAGCAGGACAAGTATCTTACCAGGACCCTATAGATAGTCTGCAGCAGGTTGTGGTCTATACAGATCCCTAAAGTAATGGGAACTCAGGGGTCTCTGCTTTCCAAGCTGGGAAGTATTGTAGCTGATAACCCAGTCTGAGAAAGGGATTACATAAATAGAGAGGAAATGCCAAGAAAGTCTCTCCAGGTTCCCTTATGAGCTGAGTCCTAGGTTGGGGTAACCCAGTCCAGGTACCCCGCAATGTGGATAAACATCAAGGAGACAGGTCACTCAGAACAACGGCAACCAGAGCCCCCTGGTGGCCACCATACTCTAACCCCCTTCCAAATCTTCCCTGTCTTTAAAGACCAGGCATCCCGCCAGTGGCCACCCGCACCCACACCAGCTTCCGTCCTGCCAGAAAGCTTGCGTGGACTCCACTGAGGGCTTCCTTTGTGGGTGTTGTTCCACTTTTACTGGAGCATCTAGTTCTCCAGTCACATTTGTCAAGCACTTACCCAACTCTAGGCCCTTTGTGCAGATTTTATCATTTAACCCTCACATCCACCCAATGAAAAAGGTTCTGTTATTCTCATTTTGCAGATGAGTGATGCATAGAAGTTAAATAATTTGACCAAAGACACATCATTTGTAAGGGGGTGGAGTTGGAATTTAGCCTCCAGACCGATTACAAAACTGGAGCTCTTGAATATACCAGGCTGCATCTAATGGCTGCCTTTCCCGGCCTTGGGAGGATTGGCAGTAACAAACACAAACTGCCTGGGATGGAGTCTAGTAATTTGTAGGTGCTCAATAAATGACCCTTCTTATGACTGCTCTCAGCCTCTTAATTGTTTACGAATCTGTCTTCCTCTTGAACCTTAAGGAAGAGCATGTTTTATTCACTTAGTGTCCTCGACACCCCCAGAAAGTGTCTGGCTACACAATGCTTTGTATTCATGAGGTCCTCACTAGATGTCTGTTAAATCGCATTGCATTGTATTGAACTCAGTTGGGCCTTGAAGACCTGGCAGGGTTTGAATAGGGTCAGCAGAAGAGTGGACACAGGCAGTAAGAGTGATGTATCCTTGACCCAGTGTGGGACCAGCACAGCTGAAACCAAAGTGAGATGAAAGGTTGAACAATACCTCAGGGAAGCTCAGAGCAACCTGATCACCCATGGTAGGCAAGGCACACTAACATCAGTCCCTCATCCAGCCCCGAGGGAGGTCAGCAGGCAGCATATATACCTTTCTTCTTCCCCTTAGTTCAGGACTCAAGTAAGAGAGTAGGGGAACTGAGTTTTGGTTGCAAGAACAAAGGCCCAAAATAAAAACACACAGCAGAGACCTAACTCTCCTCAGCTCTTAAATAACTCACCCACCTTCTCCGGCCTCAGTCTCCTCATTTATAAAATGAGATGTCTGCACCCTGGCCCTGCCAACCGCTGCATTCAGTGACTCCATGACTCAATGAAGCTTCAAACTGAGAATGCCTTTCCTTATAACTCTCCACAATATTTGCTCTGTGGTAGCACCAATTAGCATTCCATCAGCTAGTAACAAACACCTATTCTGCCCAGATGGGGGTCAGTCAAGAAGAGGAGAAAATACAAGTCCCTGTCTTCAAGGAGTCGAAATCTGGAAACTAGAAGAATGCTCCTGACACCACTGGGGAAGAGCAAGGTGATGGGCACTCAATGCCCATCTGCAGACCCCAAGGTTAGCTGTCCCCAGTAATCCTTCTGAGCTCGGACAGCATATGAGGCTGCAGAGAGGCATGCCAGGTGGGGCTCCAGCCAGTATCTCCCAGAGGGGCTGCCAGGGCGTTACCCAGGTAATGATAGGTGAGGGCAGCGGAGCTCACAGGCCAAGGGTTCTCTCCGAAGGCATTCTCCCTGCTGCCGGTCCTTCCTTAATTGGAAGGTGCCCACCCAACTGGCTTTCTAGTTGGTTCTCTGGGATGGCAAAGGCATTCCCTGCCCAGGGTCATCGAGCAGGCCATTCCAGGACAGGCTGGGTGACTCTTGGCTTCCACATCCATAGATCAGCCCATCTTCAGTCTCACCTATTGAAATAGTCCTGACAGTGTCCATGCTAAGTTTGAGATTCAATGGGAAATCCCTGATTCTGAACATTGTGCCTGCTCCTGGACACCTACCTTTTCAGGTGTTTCCCTCCTCTCAGTCTGCAACTCCCCCCTCCTCCTCAACCTTGCACACAGTGCTTCGTCTACATAGCAACTCCCTCCAGGTCTTCTTTTCTTCTCTGAGAGTCCCTGTCACACCCACTGTGAGGGCCTGCTACTCCTCTGTCCACCTCCTGCAACCCAGCTTCAGCAGAGTGCCTGGCCATTGGCGGGACTCAGTAAATATCTGTGTAATAAATAAATAAATAAATGCATCTAGAATACTCAAAATATATGGATCAGATGACTGAGAAGGCCAGGGCCTGTGTCTGGCTTTGCCCTGATTATCAAACAGCCCTGACTCCTCTCTGTCTCACCGTGGTCCCTCCTCACCAGCTCCAGACTTGGTACACTTAAGTGAAGACACCAACAAGCTCCTCTTTCATTAGGACAACTTTTCATACATCCAAGCAATGACCACAGCCATTATCCCATTTGAGGCTGCAGTGTACTGTGAAAATAGCACAAAACTTGGACTGGAATCCTAGCTTTTCCCATGTACCAAACCTCCTACCAAAAGAGCAAGTTATTTAATCTCTTTGAAGTCTACTCCCTCCTATATATAACAGAGATAATATTTACTTCCAAGTGTGGTTGTCAGGATTAAATGAGAGAAAGCATTCAAACACCTGTCCTAGATACTGGTGCCCACGGATCCCTATACCGTCCCTGGGAGCTGCAGAGTGGGCACAATTGCCCCCACCCCGTAACCACTACCAATTAGCAGATGGAGAATCTGAAGTTGAGTGAGCCAGTGAATGCCTTGCCCAAATATGCAGCAGAACCAGGAAGAGAAGCTGGCCTCAGATTCTGTCTGCTTACCCCATCTGGTTTCCCAGAAACTCCCAGGGCCACAGCACGTGTCTTGGGGTCATACCATCTGGCTTGGAGCTGTGCATAGCATCAAAAAACAGGTTTTGGTACAACGGCTGCCACCCATGCGGTGTATTTGGGCAAACCACCTGCTTCCTTCATCCGGGTTTCAGAATATTTTGTTTCAAACTGAGAGCAATGGGCCTAGCTCTAACACACAGGATATTTTCAGTGGTACAATGAGAAGATATATGTAAAATGATTTAAATGATATAAGTTACCAGGAGTCTGCAGCACAGTAAATGTCATTTCTCCTCCTCCTGAATTTGGAAGTCTTGTCTTCACAGTTGCCTTCCACTCTACCCACAACCCCAACCCAACCTTCTTCGGACTACACGTGGTCACCAAAGACATAATAATTTGGAAATTCCAAGGCAGACAGCCGTGTGTGTGTGTGTGTGTGTGTGTGTGTGTGTGTGAGAGAGAGAGAGAGAGAGAGAGAGAGAGAACAACACCATCTTATTATCAGGTGAAATGCCATGAAGTATCCTCCTTTATACCCCTGCCCATATTTTAAACTCTCTCTCCCACCTATGTGCAGGTTCTTTAAATGAGTTTTCTATTGGTAATGAAGCAAACAGAATAACTTGCAGTTAACCATAGAAACGAAACAAGAACCTCATGGGATCAACCCTGGTGCCTCATCTCCTCATCTCCCTCTCCCAAGAAGGGTCAGGTGGATTGTGATTGATTATAGTACCACCAGTAGGCAGAGTCCACCTACACGTGTTAAGAAATGTCCCTTCTACCACTTCCAAGCTCCCTAGAGATACACAGCTTAGATATTCCTTGGCTCCATTTCCCTTTATTACTGGCCATTAACTCCTTTGACTTGCACTGAACATGTGCCAAAGCCCTTGGCCCAGACACAGAAATGGATTTTATTAAACACTAGTGATGAAAATATGCTTATATCGCCCATGATAATTTCAAAATGCTCACAAACTTAACCGACCTATTCACTGTGCATCCCAGTTAGTGTTTTATAAATCTGCTCAAGAATTATTTTCACATTTTAAATAGGACCCCTAAGACCAGGAGTGTATATTTCGATAGTGTCTTAGATGAACTATAGCCCATGAACACACCCAATGCAACAGCAGCTCTAAATTTCCAATTGTACAAATTCAAATTAGTGACAGATGTGCTATTTTTAACACAGGTCGTGGCAGCCATTTTGTTTCTAGGTGTTTGTTGAGAAGCGATGGACTTCACTGGTGCATTTCAAGGTTCTTTAATGTTACAAAAGTCTTGTCAGAATCAACCCACTAGTTCAAAAGATATATGTGAGCAAAAAGAGGTATTAAAAATGTTAAATAGTCAATAAAAACATCATTTTGCTTGACTAAATGAAGAAAGAAGGCATAAGGTATTGAGATATTCTTCTTCATATGAAAGACAGTTTCAGAGGGAAATAAACTGACATTGCAACTGTTAGTGTTTGGGTTACGCAGGGAGGGTCTTCAGTATAGAATATCATAGCCTGCACAACTATCCTCTTCCCAATAGTGACCTCTCATGGTTTACCAGCACTGGGATTTCCTGTCCAGCTGAAGGGAATAAAAAATCCTCTGTGCTGGTGTAATCTGAGAGAATGGTGTATGACAAGACTAGCAGTGATTGTCAGGATGCTTTGACACGGCAGCGAAATGTTAATTCCTAATTCCCATTCTTAATTGGGAGGCAGTCTCTTCTAACCAATAAGTTGATGGTGTCAAACATCCCTGCCAATCAGTAGACCCGGACTAACTGTGCTTGGCACTGAGGGGGCACAGAAGAAAGAATCACTTTCTATCTAAATCTAGTAGCTTATAATTTGCTCGTAAGGATAATGAAACTAACCTGAAAATCCAGTAATCCAGTAAATGGAAAGCACTAAGGCTAAACTAGTGCTTCAGATAAGAAGCAATATTGGAATGAACTTGAGAGGTCAGCAAAGAGTCAGTGGATGGATGATGTTAGAGAACTGAGCCATTAAGAGGGGGAGGTGGGTAGAATATCTTGATTTAGCTGTAACAGAACATTCTTGCCAAAGAAGGGGAAATAAACACATGGTGGACTGGCAGAATGGAATGAGACTGCAATGGCCTTATGGGCCAGGCTAAGGGGTTGAGTTTCAACTTTCTCAATCTTTTATGATAATCTGGAGCAGGGACTTTATATACAAAGGAGGAGCTGCTACAATGTTCACCATGACCCCACACAAAACACAAATAGAAGATACGTAATTAAAGAAGGGGGAATTAGACAGGAAGAAGATTCTTGAAATCAGACGCTGGATGGATAACAGTGGGAAAGTTATAAATGTAAAATGTCAGAGCTGCAAAGATCTCAAGTATAATCTACAAAACCTTCATTTTATAGATTAGGAAACTAAGGCCCAGAGAGGAGCATGTCTTGCCCAAGGCCACATAGCTAGTAAATGACACAGCTCAGATCTTCTAGCATGTGCTCCCGAGAACCCTCCAAGAGAAGAAAGTTTGGCTCTCTGTCCTGGGATGGCAGATTTATTGATGTTCTAATGAGTAATAGGCTCCTGAGCCCTTAGAGGGGCACCTCTCAGCTAATGAAACAACACTGGCAAATCCAAAACTTGAGATGATTAGAAATAAAGTCACCTTTATGATCCCATTTTTCATCTCTAAATTCTTAACATCACACCCCCTTTGATGTCTTATTTCCTGTAGGTGATTTGGTCAACAATAACTTAAGACAAAAAAAAAAAAAAAAAAAAAAGACAAGTTTCCTCATAAAACTAGCATTAGTAACAGAATTACATAAATTACCCAATTCGTACCTTAATCTGGTAAGCACTTTTGCTAGAAGAAAGACAAGATTTAGAGAAAAAAATCATAAATCTATGTATTTTCTACAGAGTGACATGAGACCACCTGCCCTAATACAGTAATGCCATTCTACTGCTGCATTTTCCCATTGGACCTAGACAGTTTTTTCTTTTTCATCTCACACTATCTCCTTTATTTCTTCCTAATGCCAATGGCTCTCATAACTCACTTTTAGTTCTGATTCCCCATAGCAAATCTTCCACAGACTTTGGCAACCATCTATTATTAAACATGCTGGAACTATGTGTTGAACATGAGACAATAATGTGCTATGTAAGAGCTTAAGGAAAAGGAAAGGTACAAGGGCTTTACTTAGAATGAAAATTCTATGAGAAGTTATTTTAATTGTTCAGGTGGTTCAGAACTCCTCTACATGGGGTCCAAGGTCCAGGTTGCTAATAGCCTGGCCTCTGAATAGATGAGATACTGAAATATCATTTTGACATTATTCTTGGTCAGATAAAGCATTCAGGTTAACTGCAGCCAAAGGAGCCCTAAGTATTATGCTACATAAAGGTTTCTACAAAACTAAAACCATTTCAACTTCAACTGTGTCCTATGAAAACTAGTGGTCCTACTCATTTTATGTGGTCAATTTCAAAGTCAGGGTGAACTAATATGTTGATTGTTGCATCACCCCTGATGGAAAAGGGTTCCCTAGAAATTAGCCTCCTTTTGTTTAGAGTACAGAGGCCAAGGACAGAGACTCGTCTCAGGAGAGGTCAAATGATGCCAACTGGGCAGCTGAAGCAGTGAATAAGCTCACCCAGGGGTTTGCATTTGAGCCCTACTTTTTCTACTGACTAAATCTGGCTCAGCAGTTTTATAAAAACATGCTGGACTCAAGAATCCAAATCAGGAAGAAGGTGGGAAAAAAAGAAACATCCTCGTTTAGAATCTTGAGCTATCCTGGACTTTGGGATTTCACACCAAGGGAGGAGAGAGGTATAGTGAAATTGTGGCATTACTAAGGGAGGCACTTCAAGTCTTAGCAAGCAATGTTGCATCAGTGGAGCTGGGAGAGACCTTAAGAATTCGTCTTGTATGCTCTCATTCTATGAATTCCACTCTCCATCTCTCCTCACTGTGGATTATTTCTCACAAAATCTCACTGATGTTGGAAGGGTAATTCTACAACAGAGTGGCAAGTCTTGGGAACAGGGAGCTAGAAGGGGCCCAGAGACTAACTATTCAATGCACCGGAGAGCTGTGTGGACTTGCCCAGGATGGCAAAGCTGGTAAGCAACTGGGTCACAACTGAAACTCAAACCCAGTGGTTTTTCCACCATCCTGTGTGTTTTAGTCATGGTCGAGTTCTTGGTGAAAGCCCTCTTCCTCCTGTGCCATCGCAAAAAAGGCAGTCATCTCTCTTGTGTCTCTTCTTCTAAGGGCACAAATCCCAATCATGGAGGCTCCACCTCATGACCCAAGGGCCCCATTTTCTAATATTATCACATATGGAAGTTAGGATTTCAACCTATTAATTTGGGGGGCATGCAAACATTTAATCTATAAGACCACGTAATAGGGCTTTAAGAGCTTCTTCATTTTATTTCACCACAAACACTTGAGATGGTTTTATAAGTTTAATCCTTTAATGAATAATAATAGTAGTAGTAAAAAATGCACCCTTAAAACAATAGTATGTCAAGTCTCAAAGGAACTTTAGAGTTCATCTGGTCCAACTCTCACATTTTATAGCTACTTGTTCAAGGTCAAGCAAGAGATAAGTTGGGTCTTCATGAGGCTATGGGACCTGGGCAAAGTGTTGAGTATATAAAGTGATAGATTTGGGGACCTCAGAGATTGTTAGTCCTGCCTTGTGTCAGATGAAGGGTAACCCTGGGATTAGACAGAGGAACTGGTGGGTTCCTGGACAGTGAATAGTAGAGCTGGCTCCTAAGCACTGGCACCATTCTCAGGCACATATGCTGTTCACTGTACCACAAAACACCTTTGCAGCCATTGATGGAAAGAAAAATCATACCCTTCAAACATTAGCATATTATAAAACCTGAGTTCACTGGAATTCTCAGGAAATGAGGCATTCTGGCTAGATGAATTAGCTGGTTAATAAGACCCAAAGTCTTTTCTATGTCTGCTATTCTCGCCCACTCTCCCATCTGCGATGATATCTGATCCTTTACAAAGAGGTAACCAGAAAGCTCTTCTTCTCTTTGTCTGGGTTTAGAAAACCTTTCCAAAATGTCACATTCCCATTTTCCCTTTATAAGCAATCTAGTCTAGTGAATATCACAGAGCCTTTGCTTGCTGATGTAGGATCTCGCTAATACTTTGTAACACTTCCTATTAATGACAAGGCTGAGATTATTGTACGCACTTCTACTATTTCTGACAACTTTCCCAGCTTGAGCTGAATGTGACAAATAGACAAAGGTTTTGTTGAAAACACAACTTATTTTTACATTTTTCTGGTTTGAAGGTTATGTGATGGGAATAAAGTTAAGAAATGAAGGTGCATTGAGTTCCCACAGTACGCAGGCTCAGTTCCTCAGTGACATTCTCATTGAGTCCTTGTCACCAATCACGAGACTTATATTTCCATCCTTGTTTTTCAAATGAGGAACCTGGGCCTTGTGGGGGTGGATAACTTGCCCAAGATCCTACAAATAAAGGGCGACGGGGCTTGGCTTTTAACCTAGCTCTGAGTTCATGGCTAGCTACAACTGCACAAGGGACTGGGGGTGTATTTCTAACCGACTTTGAACAACAGCCTCAATGTTCACAGTTCTGTATAGAGGCAAAATGGAAATTTTTTATGTTTCTTCATCTTTTGAGGGGTCATTCTTCCTGCCTGGGTCTCAGTTTCCTCATCTGTACCATAGGAAAAAGAAAGAAGTGAACCAGGCCTCTCCCTTGCTCACTAAGCGGTCCTTACCCACCAACATGAGTACCTTTTCTTTACCATGGTTGGATTTGGAACTATATAGGCAATGAAGGAGACAGATCTGTTTCTTGTCATCTGAGGACTTTTAATTGGAGACAATGTGGCAATGAATGAGGAAGTCAAGAACACATGGATAAAATGGACTGTTTACAATTTCCCAAGCCAATAGATTGCACATTAAATGTGAGTAAAGAAACCTGGTATTCCAGACTTTAACCTTCAAATACAGGGATTCTAAGAGCATTGACTTTCTTCTTCTTAAGCCGTCCAAGACAGCTTCTTAGAAGACATGAGGTTCAGTTGCTGTGTGTGCGATAGAAAACATCCTGGAGAGAACCTACGTTGACATGTTCTAAGTCTGTTAGTGCTGAGAAGAGGCCCTGAGGCAAGAGTGAGATGGTCTCAAAGAAGGGGGCATGAAGTGCTTGTTAGTTTTCTGGGGCTGCCATAACCAAGAACCTCAAAATAGGTAGCTGAAAACAACAGAAACTTACTCCAGAGTTTCGTAAGCTAAACATTTGAAACCAAGGCATTGACGCGGTTGGTTCCTTCAGAGGGCTCCGAGAGAAAACCTGTCCCATGCCTTTCTCCTTGTTTCTGGTGATGGCTGGCAATCCTTGGCATTCCTTGATGTGTAGACACATCACTTCAATCTCTACCTCTGTCCTCACATGTGTTTCTCCCTGTGTGTCTCTGCCTTCTTAAGAGGACAATCAGTTGTATTGGATTAAGGGCCCACCCTCTCCAGCATGACCTCATCTTAATTACATTGAGTACAATCCTATTTCCAAAGAAAGTCTCATTCTAAGGTACTGAGCAGTTGAGAGTTCAACCAATGTTTTGGGGGTACACAATTCAATCCCACGACAAAGTAAGAAAAGCAGAGAGGCTCAGTGTGAAAAGCAGCAAAAGACCAGGGAAGTAAAAATACCCAGGTCTGCTGGAACGTGCGGGCAGTGGGCTGGGGCTGCAAATTTTCATTCAGAGCGTCCTGCTCTGCCATATTTGAGTGGGACCACTGCCTGCTGGGTAGACAACAGACTGCAGTGGCCACGGGAAGGGTCAGGATGTAGTTCACATCCAGGTAAGAGGTGCCACCAACGGAGGTAGGAGGGCTGTGGAGGACGCAGATGGAGGGAATAATCAGGAGCTCGGTTTGCAACGTGGGGTTCAGGTGTAAAGGAGGCAGTGGGACATACAATTCTGGAGTTCAGCAGGGAGGTGTGAGTTGGAAATGTGGTGTCACCCATGTATAAATGGCAGTTGTCTTAGTTATTTATCCCTGTGTAATATGTTATTCCAAAACTTAGCAACATGAAACAGAATTCATTCCCTCACAGGGTTTCCGAGGTCAGGATCTGGGAGCCGCGTAGCGAGACAGCAATCACGCTGCCGGCCAGGGCTACAGTCAATGGCCAGGCTCAACTGGGTCCAGGCCTGTCACCTAACTGCTGCCTGTGGGCCTCCCTGTAGGGCTGCTCCCACAGCATGGCCGCTGGCTTCCCCAGGAACAGGTAATTCAGGAGAGAAGGAGAGGGGGGGAAAAAAGACAGAAACTGCAGTCTGTTTTATAACCTAATCTCGGAAGTGACATTCCACCCTTCTGCGATGTGCTCATAGTCACAAATCCCAGCCCTGGTGCCATGTGGAAGGTACAGGCTGTGAGTGCCAGAAGGTGGATGACGGGGTTCGTCTCAGAGTCTGGTTCCCTTATTAATATATTTAAGGCTACGAGACAGAAAGAGATCACCCAAGATGCCCCTTCGCTCCTTCTTTCCTTTGGGTTTTTCTTTCTTACTTTCCTGTTCTCTTTTTTCTCCCCATCTCCTCCTTCCTGCCACATAGTTGTGGACCACCTACCTATGTGACAGGCCTGTGTAAGGCCACAGGGGGTCAGGGAGCACTTAAACCCAGTCCTTGTTCCTGAGGAGCTCTTGGGGGTGGGGAGGCAGCTGCATAAACAAATAACCACACCAGCACAACAGTGTCCCAAAGCGAGACAGACAAGGTGCCCTGGGCGCCCGGAGGGAGAAGCAGTGGGGGTCCAGGACAATGTGGGGGTTTAAGGAAACTTCACCATATAACATGGAACTGCTCAGGAGTGACCACGGGGGTCTAAGACAACAAGAAACAGTTTCAGGGAGAAATTTGGGGACCAAGAATAAGAGAACCTTTGTAATTATGGGGAGGGTAGAACTAAGACCTCCCCACCCCTACCTTTGCCACATCCTGATCTTGGGCTCTGTCTGCAAAGTGAGGTTACTTAGTCTGTGCTTCTAGAAACCTTCCTGTCAGGACATGAATGCTCACTGCCATCACAAGTGGCACCGTGGCAGGCCAGGCGGAAGGAGTTTGTGAGGCCAACAGCTGGGAGCACCTCCCGCAGGTGAGAACAGCAATGGCGCAGTCTCAGATCGAATCCAGACCCTGCCTCCGTGTCCAGGCAGCCAGCCCCACTGGAGCCCAGCCAGGCAGCCCCATCGATCCCAGACCAGGCAGGAGAGCCTTTGAAATACGGCTGCCCCTTCCTGGGCCTGCTCCCCCGTGCCCCCACGGTGTCATTTCCAAATCCATTACATTCCAATGGCTTTGGGATCTTTTAATTACATGTGACGAAGCTTTGCTGTTGCTAGAATTAGACGGCCTGTGTTGACGATTTATAGGCCTCAGCTTTCACGCAAGCAGGGTAATAAATAACATGAAATGGGCCCTTCAGTATTAAAAACTTCAGAGCTACCCACTAAGCCATGACAGAAAGAAAAAAAAATGAAAGGGTAAAAAAATATAAAATAAAAACAGTAATGTCTGTGTCTCATGTGTTTAAAATACTGTATGCGGAGCAGGGAATGTCAAAAATACGGGGTGCTGAGCAATAGGCAACTCATAAAATTTTATCTCTGGTATGAGGATTTCCAGCCATATAATGAGGGCTTTCCTTCTTTTCTTATTATTTTTTTCTTCTTTTTTAATCCTGGGCAAAGCATGGCTGATGAGGTGACTGAGAGGGCAGGTTGGCTGGCACACCCATTTCGTTTCCCCAGATTTAATGGCAAGGAAAGGACTGCAGGGTGAAGTCACCCCAGCCTTACCCCACCCCCCACTCCCCATGTGGACTCTCCTCCTGGCCCCTTGACCAGATATTGGCTCGTTCTCATCTCTATAACCGGGATGACCTCCCCATTCCTTTCCTTCCAACCACATTTTCTGACCCACCCACCTCAACACTTCCCCCAAACCCGGGAGGCCTCCTCGCACCTCCGATGGCACCTACCCCAAATACACCCCAATTGGGGTCAGGCAGATGCTAGCTTGGGGTGCTACTGAGCCCAGCGGTACTCGTAGGACTTATCCTTCCTGCCAGAGCACAGGCTCCCTGAGGGCCAGGGCTGGGCATCTTCCTTCTTTCTTTCCCATCTCAGCACCTGGCACAGAGCTGAGCATGCAGCTGAATCTCCACAAAGACTTGACCTTAAGGGTAAGAAGCTAAGAATCAGGAATTCGGTTGGATTCCAGCCCAGAGAGGTGAGATATCGCATGTGAGAAAGGATGACCAGAGGAAGGGGTGTTCCCTTCAAATTGGGAGGAACGTGGGCTCGGTGAGGCCTTCTCCCAGGGTTACAATACAAGGGACCCAAAGTACCCTGGGATCCAAGGCTGTTCTAGAAGCAGGGCTGCGTTGTGCCCCTCAGCAGCAAATGTGTTTGGCAGTGTCCTGCTTCTTCCATGATTCAGCTGTGTGTGTGTGTGTGTGTGTGTGTGTCCCCATCTGCGCCCACTACCAACCAGCCTGATGAGCCCAATTCTGCGATCAGATTGGCCCACCGAAGTCACATTGCCCCTCTAGGCAAATTTTTCAAACCAAGACCCCCTCATAGGTACCTGGGCAGCCTAGAAATAAGCTGCCCCTGGCATAAAGTGCCCACTGTGGTCCAATCATCCATCAGTAAGGGACAGGTTTATAAGCACCAACTTAACTGCTCAGGTAAAGGAATGGACAGAACTTGTACCATCGTGTAACTGAGGAAGGACAAGCTTTCTTGGGACTTCAAATACAGAATCATTTGCAGAAGTGGTTTAACTTGCGTTGAGCCTTAAAATTTTGTCCAAGTGTAAGTAGGTGGAGAGTCTAAGAGCCAGTTCCAGCCCTGCCTGATGGCCACTGGACAACCCAGCCTTATGGATAAGACAAGATCTAGATTTTTCAAATCTGAAAGAAGGAAGAAAATTGGCAGAGGGCACTGAGGTAGATGAGCATGTGTGAGGTCTCTGGGCTGTCTACTTGCCTGTGTCTGAGGAGTCTTCATGCAAGAAAATCTCCAAATAAACAGAATCATGGGTTCCACATGTACTGCTGTGTTCCCAGTGCTTAAAACACGCTCTACACAAAACAGGTACTTATTTGTTCAATGGATTAATAATGTTGAAAGGCAGAGACCTCTTCCCAACAGCCAGTTAACCTTTTTGACAGACTTTATGAGGTGCATCTATGCTAGGGGCTTGTTAGATGAAAGAGAAATGGGTCTTTAGCTTTTGAGTGCCCCAGGCATCAACAGTCAGAAAGCCTAGTTTAGGTTTTCAGCTCACTTGCATAAAATAGCCTTTAGGACTGTTGCAAAGGTTTTTTTCTGCTTAATGATAACTTTCTAATCTCTGTGGGATGGAATTCCCAGAGGTGATAGCTGAAAACTGGAGTTAGTGGCTTTGGAAGTCCCAATAGAGCCCAAAGTAGATGGTCAGGATCAAAATATTGTCATCGAGGTCTGCCTCTCCTGAAGCATGGGCAAGGAGAAAACAGAGAATCAGGCTAACGCAGCAATGCCAATGTCTTAAGGGCAAAAGGTATTAGAGCAGAATTTAGTGAAAGAATGGAGAAATGGGAAAGTTTGATTTAAGACACAGGAAGTGATGTGCATCAGAAAACCTCTGGGCTATCTGTGTATTTTCTTTTCTTCCCGAATTTCCTACAATAGATAAACAATAATAGTATCCATCAAGATGCATCTTGTTTTATACAAGAAAAAAAATTCTTGAAATATGAAATAAAGACTGCATTTCTTTTTCCCACTGACTTACATTACTAGGTCTCATCGAATCAGTGAGGTATTGTCTAGTAGATCTGGAAGGTACCCTAGAGTAAGGATCCCCGACCCCCCGGGGCCACAGTACTGGTCCATGGCCTGTTAGGAACCAGACCGCACAGCAGGAGATAAGCAGCAGGCAAGTGAGCAAAACTTCACCTGTATTTATAGCCACTCCCCATCATTTGCATTACCACCTGAGCTCCGCCTCCTGTCAGATCAGCAGCAGCATTACGTTCTGGTAGGAGTGAACACCCTACTGTGAACTGTGCATGCAAGGGATCTAGGTTGCACACTCTTTATGAGAATCTAATGCCTGATGGTCTGAGGTGGAGCTGAGGCAGTGATGCACTGGGAAGTGGCTATAAATACAGGTGAACACTAGCAGAGAGGTTTGACTACTCAGAAACCGTAATAAAGCAATTGCTTTGCAGACTCCCATCAAAACCCTGTCAGTGAGTGGCAAGTGACAATTAAGCTGCATCTGGTGGCAGGCTTTATAGTGACAAGTGAATTGTATAATTATTTCATTATATATTACAATGTAATAATAATAGTAATAGAAATAAAGTGCACAATAAATGTAATGCGCTTGAGTCAGCCCAAAACCATTCCCCACCACCACCATCGGTGGAAAAATTGTCTTCCACAAAACCAGTCCCTGGTGCCAAAAAGGTTAAGTACTGCTCCCCTAGAGGTTTAAGTCAAATCCCTTGCTTTACAGATGAAATGTATGAAACTGGGAGAGTCCATAAGGAAAGCATAAATGTGATAGTGAGGTTTCCACAGTGAGTGGGAGGGTGGGCTAATCAGCATCGGCCATGTGCCCTCAGGGGCTGGACAGGACCTTTGACCCCTGAGCTGTTAGTTATTTAATATTATTTCATATTGTATTTACTATTTAATGA
This sequence comes from Lyroderma lyra, assembly GCA_004026885.1. NCBI lineage: Eukaryota > Metazoa > Chordata > Mammalia > Chiroptera > Megadermatidae > Lyroderma > Lyroderma lyra. The sequence continues at coordinate 72,105 of PVJL010003510.1, forward strand.
GTTTATATTTGTTTATTATTTAATATTCTTCTTTAAATTTACCCACTTTTTTTTTAAATGAGGCTTACCTTAATAATACCTGCAGTTATCGGGGTTTTACAACGGTGATGATGATAGATGACAGATGATAGATAGACATAGATAAGTAGGTATGGATACATACAAATGTATGTATTGATACACAATATCTATAATTTATTATAAAATATCAGTATATTATTATTAATTTTATATTATGTGTAACTTAAAATTTAAATAAATTTATAAACATGAAACTATGAAATATTCATTCATAGCTAGCCAAAAACCCTCTTGCATCCTACTAGTGGTATATGCTTACCCTTTGGAAAGTACTAGACTAGATGACTTTTATGACATTTCAAGATTCTCTGATTTCAGAAAAGAAGTTTAGCTTTGTGAGTATGGGTGGCACCTGGAGCACTTCCTCTTTTTCTCTCCACCTTCCTAAGTCAAGGCCCTGTTCCAATCTCACCTCCCCCAGGGAGGCTCCTGAGCAGGAAGAGCTTACCTGGCAGGCCTGAGGGGGCTATCCTTAGAAAGGCCCACTTACAGGGTGTGCCTTTGGCTGGTGCCTGGGAGCTTGGATTTTTGGAATGTTCCCACCATATCCTACCTGATGAGCATGGCTCCTTGTGCCCAAATTGTGCAAAAAGTGTGGTTTACGCTGAACGCCTGCTTCCTTCTGGAAGTCTGGGACTGTGGTATGCTCCAGGCAGAGGGTGCCTGTGTGACCAGCCCCCAGTGGCAACGCTGGGCCCTATGTTTCCAATAAGCTTCCCTGGTAGGCGACACTTCACATGCATTGTCACAATTCAATGCTAGAGGAATTAAGCACGGCCCTTGTGACTCCACTGAGAGAGGGCTCTTGGGAAAATGTGCTTGGTTTCCTGCAGCCTTCCCTGCATGCCTGTCCCCTTTGCTGCTTTTGCTGTGTCCTTTCGCTGTAATAAATCCTAGCCACGAGTACAACTACATGCTGAGTCCTGAACCACTAAACCCCACGTATAATTTCCTTCCATGACCACTCCACCCGCTAGTTCTCTTCCTATTCTGAGACCCTTCACACAAGTTAGATATAAATAGAGTCATGCAACTCTGCCCCTTGTTTTGTCAATTAATGTATCTCTAGTAATAGATGGTGTCTACCTCCCATTCATTAATGCACTTCTATAAAACTGAGGATCATTTCTTATATGACCTTGATTTGTATTCATGGTTGTGCTGAATGTCTTATTTATCGTAAATAATGTCTTATTTATAGTAAACTTTGAAAAGAATACAGAAGAAATACAAAATTGATACAATACATGGTTATCGTAAAAATAATTTTGAAAATACAGAGAAGCAAAAAAAAATTTTTTTTAATAAAATCATCCACGATTACCTACCCAGAAATAACTTTTTATTCACTTGGGTCTTGAGTACATATTCTTTTAGTCCTCTTGCTATCCATAAGTACCTTTTATAAAAATGATACGATGTTTGTTAGTTACCTTTTTTACATATTATATCAGGAACACATGTCCATGTGATTACATGTTTATCAATACTGTAATTTTAATAGTTACATAGTAATAACTCATTACATGTCTCAAACCAGTGACTCCCAAACAAAATACCACCTATAGACATGCTTTTGTGTGGGTGCAGTATAGTATTGACCTACCCAATATTTATAAATAATATGGTAGAATGAGTATCTATTTTTTGGAAGACTTCACATAAAAGAAGATATTTTCTGCTCTTTTTTCAAAAATGGTAACACCACATTTCCATTGGGCCACATGGATGGGGCTGAGTAGAAGCTGCCCTCTTTAAACGGAGCTTCTGCTCTGTACTTGCCTCAGTCCCCACCATGCCCTATGGCCCCCTAAAACTGAGCCTTGTTTTGAGGATCAGTTGCTATTTACCATGCTCTTGGGCTGATTTTCTTTTGCTACAATCAGGAGAGGAGTGAAACATGTCTTATCCTTAGATGTCTATCAAAAGCTAGAGCAGAAGAGACAAAAACGAAATCGAAGAGGACATACTTCCGCAGTCCCCAGACTGTGTGCCAAGGGACTCCAGTGCACCACAGTGAATCCACAAGAGCACTGCAGGGTAATTTAATTATCAAGGAATACACCATGATACTGTCAGACATCATACAAACTACCAGGTGAGGGAGTTCAAAGTTTCAACATTAGATCACGCTACACATAATATTGTCATGTTTTTGAGAAGCTGGGTTTTCATTGGCTGCTGTGTTAAAAAGAAAGTACCATATAAAAGTCAACATGGAGCAGGAAATGAAGGCAAATGTGTCCAATCTGACTCCAAGGTTTGACTAAGGGTACAGTGCCCAACAGGTGCACTTATCCCATTAGTAAATAACTATGGTTATTTGAGAATGAAATATAAATATTATTTTTTCTTTAAATTTATGTTGTAAATTGTAATATTTTCTCAAGCAGCTATTAAGTTGTTAGGACATAAATACTTATTAGTGTATTGGGATCTACATACTTACACCTAACTCTGAGGCATTTATTTTGGCCTAGGGATACTGTAAAAAAATATTACTGGGACAGAGTTTGGCAACCTTTGGCATATTCCTTCTAGAACCAAAGATACTGAGCTGACTGGTTTCAATCTTTCCTGATGAGTCTCAATCCACATGGCCACTATGTCAGTAGAGTGTTAGATACATCTAATACCTGCCCTTCTCCCTGAGACATTCAGATTGTGTTGGCTGTTTAATAAACAACAAGGAGCATCTTCATAGCAAATATTCTCATATATTCAAGATTATATTCTTATAATAAGTTCCTAGAAGAATTGCTGAGACAAAGATTAACAAAACTCTTAAGGTTTCAAAAATTATTTCTGGATTAACTCGGCTTCATTGGAAAATCTTCAAGTTGGAAAAAACTCCCTGACACATAAGTAGTACTGAATACATGGGAACTGAGTTGAGTTGAGTCAAATTACATCAAAAAGAACCAAATCAAATTGAATATCTACAAGCACTGGGCTAAGGTTTTACTTTTCTCTGCCTAAATTTGCCTTCACCTCTGACAGAGGCTCTGGAAGCAGCAGTCACTGTCACTGGAACAAGAGAGCTCTTGCTAATTGAAAGGAAGTCTGTGGACAGGTTCTTTTATGAAAGAATCTTCTCTGAACCCTGACAGGCCAAAGAGCTAAATAATTAAGTCTGGCTTTGATGCCAGACTCATTTCAAATCTGCCACTGACTAGTTGCTGACTTTGGGCACTTAGCTTAAACTTCTGTGCCTCAGTTTCCTCATCTGTATAATGGGAATAATAATAGAACCTACAGGTTGTGTGGCAAGGATAAAAATTAGATAATCTATGTAAATTATTTGTATAGTGCCTGACACATAGTAAGTAAGCTCTCAGTGATAGTCAATGTAATTTGTTCTCGTGGATGCTTTTAGGTGTCTTCAAAGCAAGATCCACTTGGATTTTCATTCCTTTCTGAAGGCTGGATGCTCTTGCTGCTAGCCGAAGCCATAGGGAAGACACATCAGGCCCAGCCTTCTCAAATCAGGAACTAATCCAATCCCTATCTCCATCTCTGAACTCTTTTGATCCAATCTGAGCAGGAAGCATTGTCTAACCCCTTTCTGAGTAGGACACATGCCAGGAGGTCAAGGGCTCCTTTTTTGTCCTTAGTGGAGGCTGCTACCAGAGCAACCAGTTCTTAATAGTTACAAAGCCAAGAATACTGCCCTCTGAGCACAGCAAAAGCAAACAGAAAAGAAATCTTTGTTGACTTTGGTTTAAGAAGCATGAAGGATTGTTTTCTGATCTTCATCATGTTTAGAGACTCATTGCTTTGACTATTAGAGTCTAATAGTCAAAGACTATTTGACTACCAGATTCCTACCTTTAACACATCCTCCTCTGAGGGAGAATTTGCTCAGAGACATTTAAATCCTGACTTTGTGTCCCATGCCCCACACCTCTTCCCTCCAATCCCCTCCTCATCAGTCTCATCCTATAACAATTCCTCCCCTGATTCCTTGGGTTACCTTCGGAATAAAGAATAAGCTAAGCCAGACACAGGGAATGCCCACAGCCCCCATGAGTGCTGGGGCTGCACAGCCTCTGTTGTAACTGATAAAGCACTGGGCTTGGAACCCAGGAGCCTCGTTGGAGTCCCTGCCCTGCCCCTCATGGGCTTTCTGGTGACAGCCTTGACCCTCAGATTACCCACCTTTAAAGTGGGATGGTAATGTCTATGAGATGATAAAAGAGATAACCTCCATAAAAATGCCTTGTAAAATACACATATAACTGTGAGGGGTTTCAATCAAGAAGCAATGTTGAAGCCCACTGCTTGTTGAAGCGGCCCAGGAAGACTTCTTGCAGAAGAGGGATTTCAGATAACAGCAGGGGCACAGCAGATGGATAATGAGAACATCTAGGAGAGCCAGTACGCCCTGGAGGACAGGGAAGCAGAAGGGTTGTCCTAGGGCAGACAGACTGAAAGATGGATGGCATAGGGTAGGACTCAAGTAAGACTCTGTCACCCAGAAATTGGAGTCTTTTCCAACTAATAAATTATTCAAAATATTGTTATGGAGAAGCTTCCAAGGGCTCAGCCTGGTGCCAACTTGACTTCAGGTGTCACAGAACTCTCTAATCTGTGGGAGACTGGATTGCCAAAGTCAAGACAAGCTGAGAATGATCTAAGAGAGCAGTGAATGCAGGGACAGCTGTCCAGGGCGAGCTCTCAAAAAGGAGAAAGTGGGCCTGACGTGTGCTGTCACCCCGGGCTCCGGGCTGAGGATCGGGGTGGGAGCTGCCAGAAGGACTCCTTGCATTCCCCGCCACCACCACATTAGCTTTTCCCGATAGCATATGAACAAGATTTCCTTCGGTGAGGGACAAGACCCTAAGGGAAATGACCACAGAAAAAGAATTGATTTTTGAATAGGGGAGAAGAGCAGTCGAGGAAGCCAGTAAAAGAATCATAAACTTTAGAGCTAGATGGGGTCAGTTCACTCCCAACTCTGAACCCATATGGCACCAAAGCTGAAGCTTAGAATGGTGATGTCACTTAACCTAGAAGTGGAAAGACCTTTTTAGCCTCATTATTCAGTGATGTTTCAACCTCTTGATGGTGATAGATGGAGCCATGGCATAGGACCCTAGACGACGGGGCCAGGGCTGGAAGCCATTCTGGGGCATCTGCAGGGGGTATTATGAAGGCTAGACCACCAGTTGCCAAGCAGTAGTTCTCATACCCCCGGAGGGTACATGCTGTGTCGTTCAGGGGTACACGAAGAGTAGTCAGTAATGGGAGGAAAAGCAAGTAAAGTAAAACAGTGCAAAATGTTAGTTACAGAATAATACATGTTAAGTTTGAACCACCGTTAATAGAGACACTTCCAAATCAGGTCACATTAGCAAATGATGGTGGTGAGGACGTGGCTATGAACCCTTCCCCCAGTCTGCTCTTCTGCCAATCATCACGCACAGTGTCAGAACAATCCATTTACGACGGTTCTAGAACTTCCCCAAACGTATAAATACACGCGTAGCCAGACTGTTTGATCAGTTTAGTTACTGAGTAAAAAAGTAAATGTGTTGTCTTTAATTGTGATTCTTTTCAAGTGGTTTTTTATTTAATGTTTAAATACTTAATCATCATTATCAATATTTAACTGTTATAAATATTATAAAATTAAATCTGTGGTTTGTACTTTCAGTGTAGTCATTTTGCTCTCCTAGCTTATGACCTCCTGTCCACTATTTTACATTAAGAGAGGCCCTGAACAAACATGTCAGTTTTAAAAACAAGGGGTGCAACTTACAGAAATAGGTTTAAAAGGGGTGCACACGTGGAAAAAGGTTGGGAACCACTGCCTTAGACAGGTGAAAAGGGGCACCAGGCAGTGGAACATACCATCCCACACCAGGCTGGCCTCTCCCCGTCCTCCTTCCCACGCTACCCTCTCCCTCATGCCGGGATCTGGGATTTGTGTGGCTGCTTGGGTGGAAGTGAAGGACCAAGGGCTGGAAATGTGGCCACAAGGGGTCCCTTCCCCAGTCTCTAGGCTGCAGTCGTTAAAGAAATAGGAGCTTGGCTTCTGGCCCATTGATGCACTGCCCTCAATGGACGCCTGGAGCTAATAAACTTGAGTGCGTCTAAGGGAGGGCTAGGATGTGCTGGGCTCACAACGACGGATACCCAGGTGTCCCACAGTACGGCAGGGCAGGACCAGGCTCTGGGAAGCGCTAGGGGAAAGGCCGGAGTAGCTGCCTTCTCAATCTCACACACCACCTCTGGGCAGCCTCGCCTTCCCCAGACAGGAGACAGCTTGTTCTGGAGACACTTGTGAACATGAAAAGGGAGGGGGAGGGGAGCAGAGGGGAGGAAATCCATTCTACCTCGCAGCTTTCCATCTCTACCCCAGTGGAGCGTGGGTAATTTGTTATGCCTAATGAGCAAGTGCCGCCTTATGTGAAGGCAAAAGTGCCAGTGGGATGAGAGGCGAGTTGCTATGGGAGACCAAGAGACCCCACTGAAGTTTGCACAGCTCAGTGAGCGAGTTTTTGCAGGAGGAAGGCGTGGCTGTCTCCATCCATCAGGGTAATTTGCCCTTGCATTGGTGCTGAGTGCGTTTTCTATGTTTTGAGGCTCTTTTTCAACATATTGTTATAGTTGAGCTTTACAACTACCCAGTGAAGTAGGGGGGTCTTGTGTTATTTTCCCTGTTTTTTCAGGTACAAAAAAATTGAGGCTCAGAATGTTAAAGAAATTGGCCAAAGCCGTAAAGGCAAGAGATGGATATAGCTCCAGATGCCGAGTTTCCAAATATTTTTTAAATGTGTCTAATTCTTTTAAAAGAGACACATCACTGGACTGAGGGCAGGAAGGGGACCTTGAGGGATATCAACCACACCGAGCCCTATAGAAAGATAGAAATGGACAGGTCAGGTGAATCAAGGGATGTCCTGCTTCCTAGAGGAAGATAAATCCAGAGATCCCGTTACCCAAGAGAAGTTTAGATAAGTGCACGAATTGCAATGGAAACAGATGACCGAGGAGACCTGGAAAGGAGGGTCTCAAGCCAAGCAGAGCAGTGGGGCTCGCAGCCTGTCTCCCCTACCTTTCCAGGCCAGCCTCTCAGCACTGCCCACCAGGCACTCAGAGCCACACTGCTCCCTGAGTGCACTGGACTCTTCCCACTTCCACGCCCTTGTGAATCTCCTTCCAGGAATTTCAAGTCCAAATATCAAAATGTTTATATCTCGTAATGAGTTCATTGCTCCTTCCTCTGAAATCTCACTGAAATGTGGGTATGTTGCCCCTACCCCCACCCCTATCCCAGCTATCTGTCTCCTCCACTAGAATGTGAGCTCCCTAAAGGTAGGGATTGTGACTGACTCGTCACTCAATCACTAGTACCTGCCCAAAGCCCTGGCACTTCTTGGGATCCTGGCTGAGGCTTATTAATTGAATGGCTCCATCATCAAAACCATCCTACTTTAAATCATAATCGTTCATTGAGCATCTCCTCGAGCGGGTCATTATGTAGGCAATGGGGTGTGTGTTACTACTCCTACACTCTCGAGCTCATGAAGAACTTAGGCAAAGCAGAAAGAATGTGAGCACCATTCAAATTCGGACCATTTCATGGACGTCATAGGAGTTTGAAATCAGAACTGTTTAAGGAGGGATTGAGGAGCCTTGAAGGAAGAAAAGGAGTTAGAGGACGTCCCAGGACTTTACTGAGGGCCCTTCTGGGCTGGGTTCCCTGGCAGCGGTGAGATCGACCTGAGGCACCGTCCCAGTTCACAGAGCTGAGAGGTACAAAGCCACACAAGCAAACACAAGTCTAGGGCTGTGTGCTGAGGGGCTGTCCATTTCTGCCGTGGAGATGGCAGAAAGAGCAGGGGCTTGAGTAATCAAGAAGGGTTCGTGGAAGAGGTGACAGGAGCTGGAGTCTGGATGATATTTAGATACAGAAAGACAGACATTCCTAGAATAAGGGACAATCATGGGCATAGAACCAATAATGGATCAATATAGCTTAGAACAAGCAACAAATCCTTCTAAATCTATCCTCTACCCTGGGACAGTCCCACCATAGGCAGAAACGAAGCGAAGACATGACACCCTCCTTTGCACCAAGACACTGATTTCTTTTTAATATGGGGAATTAAGAAACAGAAGAAGAACAACTCCAGATGGAATTTGAACACAGTGGGGAATTGGGCGGTGTGACGGCAGATGGCTATTTCAGCTGAACATGGGTAAAAATAATTTCAACTCCCCAATACCCAGGACTGCTCTGAACCTGTGAAACCTCTGAAGGAAAAGCTGCAGTGTGATGCTCAACACACAGAGCTGCGGCAGATGGGGTCCGAGGGCTGGGAGCTCACCAACGAGAAAATATCTACCGCTGTTGGAACAACAGTGCCCAGCCCGTTTGGGGAGCCCCCTCCCACCAGATGCTATCAGGGTTGACTCTCCGTGGTAGCCCAGGCTGAGGAAAGTTCTCTGGCATTTCTTCCTCTATGTTGGAAGAGAAAGGAAGGGACAAGAGTCAACTTGGGGGCTACGAAGGGGAGGGGGCTATAAGTTGAAGACATGGGCAGAGCAGAAAATATCCAGTGGGGATAGTGGTGAGTGTGTGCTCGTGGTAGGCAAGGTGGCCACAAGTGGGACAGGGTGATGACTGCGAAAGTTGGCACTTCTGGGAGCCTGATGGCTGCAGATGTTGCCAGACTGGCTTTACTCTGGCAGACTGGGTTTTCCCACCTTCACTGTCATCTACCCAACACCCCAGAGATGCAAGAGGGGACCTATGTGGAAGCTCACTTTGTTCATCCAACTGCCACCTTCTGAAACACTGATCTTTTGTCACACTCCCTGGTAGAAGCTACAAGAATGAACTGACCACAGGAGTGAGGGAGCCAGCAGCATGATGAATCAGGCATTAGAGAGGTTTGCTGCCTGAGAGCAGATAGGGACTGGTAGGTAAGGACCAGGAGGGACATGTGTCTACATCCCCCAGGAGATCAAATTCCAGATTATGATTCCATGCAGAATAAACATGGTGACAGGAGCTTTTGGCTTGTTGGTCTCTGGTCCAAGGCCCAGCAGGTCAAAGATGCAAGCAGGAGACCCTGAGTGAGTTCTGACCCTAAGCAGGGCAGTGCTTTCTGCATTGTCTAATGGGTCCTGGTGATGAGAGGCCCCATTCGTTCATGATGTCGTCATGGTTTCCTGGACAGCATGAATGCTGAGTGCCCATTAGCTGGAGGAAGACATAAGTCACAACAACACAACAGAAAGGATGAGGACACAGTGCCACATCAAGGCAACTGAGTTCTGGAAAGGAATTGTTTCCTGCTGTCCTAGCCGGGTTGACCTCCCTATTTAAGGATGGCAGGATAAAAAGGGCAGGGCCATGGGTTTACATATAGCAGTGACTCTCAGTGACAAACGCAACATGTCTGTCTCTCCAAATAGATTCAAGGGACCCCAGGGTCAGAACCAACTCCAAGGAAAAGCAAGTGACAGAGTCTAGTTTAGAGTCGGGTCTATGGACCGGACTGGGGCCCAGGGCCCCATTCCAGCCCAACAATAAGGAGACTGTGGTTTTCTTCACAGACCATCAGGGCAATGAACAGAAACCTTGACAAAGGCTACTTCTGCTTTATTGGTTCAGAAAGAGACTCAAATGGCTAAACTGTGTTCACCCGTTGTGGGAGAAAGAATGTTGGGGACCTGAGCTGAGGGCTACTGCACACCCAGCCAGCTCCCATGTAGCCCGGTCTGTGTCCCACTCTCTCTTACCCACCTCCTCGACCCAGCCCTTCCTTTAAGCATCCTTGTCTGTCAAGTCCAGGTAGGGCTAACTCCTTCAAGAGGTCTCACGTGACCCACCCTGCCCCTTGTCAATCTCATTTCTTCATTCTGTCCCCATGACAACTATAGACACTTTCCCAAGGATGCCTTGTCTCCTTGATTTCCCCAACCCTTAGGTCAGGATCAGCCACCAGCAGGAGGCAGTGCCTTCTGTCCCCAAATGGCAGCTAAGAGGGTGACTGGGGACAGAGGAACCTATCAGGTGAATAAGGAGAAGCACGTGGTAATGTAGGTTGCGGGTCAGCTGCCTCCTAAGGCCAAGAATGGGCAGAAGTGAAGTCATTCAACATGGGAAGTCAGGAAAGAAGCAGCAGGGGTGGCTGGGGCTTCCACACAGGCTCTGCAGGGACAGCAGGGCCTTACCTGACCTGTGCATAAAGGTGGGGTAGGGAGCTTCAAATAGGTGATGAATGAGGATCACGGTCACAGAGTTGGAAATTGAGTTTTTCTCACTGGCCCTTGAAATTACAGTAAGTATTGCACAGTATGTGAGGGTTTAAGGTGAATTTGCATCTCACATCCCTTTTCATAATAGAATCAAACACTTGGATTTTGAGATTTTTCTAGACAAATCCCTTCACCTTGTGGGTTTAAAAATAAGACCCAGGGAAGTGAAATAGTTCGTTAGTCACAGGTCTCTGACCTGTGCAGGGTCCATGTGTGCCCTTTATTACTAGCCCAGCTCTTCCTTGGGCTTGAAAGATGCCACAGAAGAGAGTAAAATGGGCCCAAGCAAATGCCCCATGCAACTTCATCGTGTTGGAAAGCAAGGGACACCCTATACATGTCACGAATGAGGCCATTGATTCCGGCATCCTCACCCCAAAGCGGCAAAGGGAGTGAGGGTGGGCTCCTCTCCTCCGTTCTTCGTCCCCCAGTGCCCCTCACATACTCTGCACCCCAAAGGTCCTGTCCTGAAGGAGCTGATGCTCTGGTGGGAAGACACAGACAAACACAAATCAACAGGAAGTCAGGTGGTGTTGGGTGCTGTAGGGACAATGAAGCAGGGGTACAGAGGGATCAGGAGGGCTGGGGACTGATGGTGGCTGTGTTAGAGGGGGTGGGGAGGGAAGGTGGCTTAGATGAGGTGATACGTGAGCAGCAGTCTGGAAGGAGGAAGGAGACTAGCCATCAGATAGAACACCTGGGGCAGGTGCATTACTGGCAGGAGGAATTATAGCAGCAAGTTCAAAAGCTGTGAGGGGGTAGGTTGCCCAGCATGTTTGAGAAGCAGCTGGGGGGCTGGGGTGAAATGAGCAAAGGAGAGAAAAATAGCAGATGAGGTCAGTGTGGCGGGCCATGGCAAGGAGTTGGCTTTGACTTAGAGCAAGAAGGCAGCCATTGGAGGGTTTAAGTTTAGGAGAAACTGACATCCTGAAAGGACCACCCTGGCAGTAGTGTTGGAGAAGGGACTTAAGGGAGAAGCAGGGAGAAGCGTGTTCAGGCTATAGTATAGCGGTAGGGGTGAATAGTGATGATGGATCAAGTAAACCATGGGCTTCCAAACTTCCTAGCTCAAAGACCCCGTTTTTTGCATTAAATAAGCTCCCAGCATGGTAACAGTTATCATTTGAAGTTCTGTTGATTGGGCAAACACTTAATGGCCAAGTGAATCCACAGTGTTTACATTGCAACGGAATTTACGTACATTTGAAAAACAACTGTACATGGTTGCATGCAAGTTGCATTGTTCATTAGGTCTACAGACTGCATGTTCAGTTTGTAGGAAATTTTCAAACCCCCTCCCCCATTGTGGCCCCAAAATAAGCCACTGAAACTTTGCTTCTGTCACCTTTCCCATTACATTGGCCAACCTGTCTGCTAGATGGCTCTTACAAGTGTAAACTCATGTGAGCTATGGTGTCAATGGGCAATGATGATAACTGAGCAAGGATTCATAACTTGGCATTGATCCATAGTTGGGATGAAAGATCCAGAAACAGCCCGGAATTGTGTGACATTCATGTGAGTGTATACAATATGAGGTCGACTTGCATTAGATTCTCCAGGGGCCCTTACTAAGAAAAAAAGGGGAGAGGGACCCATGAGGTTAATGAGTTATTCCTCCCAGATACTATACATGTTTTACAAAGAACTTTTAATGCTTGACCCCAAACAGTGAGCACCAGGCGGGGAGTGGCTGGGGGAGGACAGACATTTTGAATCCATCGGGCTTTCTTTCACCCCAAGCGGAAAGACCCATACAATCTGTAGATAAAAATGTAACATCTCTGATTCCAGAATGACAACTTTCTTTCCCTCCTAAAATTCGTCTTGGACCTTGCCTCTGATTTGCTCATTAAAAATTTGTGGGATGAAAAAAAAAAAAAAAAAAAACCTATACACGTGTCCCATCTGAGAAACAACAGAAAGGCAAGGCCATTCCAAAAGAAGATATGTATTGGGAGAAATAAATAAATAAATAATCCAAAGGCTATGCGCTGCCTTCGGATAAATCATGCTTGATTTGAAGGTCAAGAGCATTACAATGCCCCGCTTCACTGAGGTGCATGAAGGCTGAGGCTTGTGGTCTGGTAGAAGAATTTGCAGGGTGTAATTATGCACCCCTTCAATATCCCACCGCCTTCCACATGATGTGAAACAATGTGTCACAGTCCTGAACAGTCAAAGCAGTAATTTACAAGAGTCAGCAATTCCGCAGGGCAGGTAGGCCGTATTTCAAACTGGGAAAGGGAGTTGCGGGGACGGTGGGGTGGGAGGACTCGCTGATCAATTTACAAAGATCCTGTTTCTCTGCCACTCTGTTGACCTTTCAGGCAAGACCTAATGCCAATTAGCTCAGTTATAAAGTCCGTAATTCTTGTGGGGCAGGCCGTGTGTAGCACATGATCATTTTACAACGTTTGCCCTAATTTGCAGCCCCCAAACACGGACTCCTGGGGCTGCGAGGGGGGAGGGGGTGCTGGCAAGCAGTGGGAGCAGCTGGAAGGGATCACAGCGCACAATTACTGTCTGCGCATGGCCACATCTGGAAAACAGCTCCACGCTGGCTTTAAAACAGTATTAATGAAGAAAGGAACCTTGTGCTGGGAAAGACGGGACTGGAGGGAAGGGGGTGATGGGAGGAAATAAGAGGGGGCACCCTTCTGCCCAACGTGGTGGGGATGAAAAGACAACAAAGAAAACAGCAGGCAGGGTATAAGGCCAAATCCAGGGAGAAGAGGGTGTTGACAAGAGAGAGGCGGCAGAGAGATGCCGTTCCTTTAGGAAGCAGTCTCTACGCCTGATTGTTTTTGCCATCTTCAAAGCTGGGCACCCATGCAACACGGGCTCTCTTTCAATGACTGAGCAGACATCTGTCTATGGCGTGAGATTTTAGTGGTATCTGGATGATTCCCAACTAAAAGAATATACCCAACCATTATTTAAATTCAGCATTCAGTGATTTGGTCAAGCGGTCCCTTCTCTTGAGATGGATTTAAAGATGCAGGTGCACCTGCTACCTTTAGGGTACCAGGCACATAGTAGTTGCTCAATAAATATTCATTGGCTAGAACTGAATTGAATGAGCTGAATCAGTCATTTTGTAACTATCACCAAAGTAATTCCTATCTCTGACTTCTCAGCTATAAGGGTAACACTAGGCCAGTGAGTCTCAATTGTAAGTGTAGAGGGACAGGGTGGCATGTCTTTCCAAGGGGCTACATCAAATTCCATGGGGAGAGGAGAAGGTAGCCTTTGGGGTTTGAGAAAGAATATTCGATAGTATAATATAGTTTTTTTCTGGTTTGTTTGTTTTTCATCAATAGTATAATATAGTTTTATATTTGGAAAACCAAAGGGTCTGAGCCTAATAAGAAACTTCCCTCACATGATCTACAAAAAGAAATGCTCAGCAGAAGCTTCCGGACTGGTGAGGATTCATAAACTGACCTGAGAATTCAGAACGGGCACAATTCCACCAAAATTCAGAGCACCTCTACATCTCCCAGGGAAGGAGAGAGATGTATTTTATTGTGGGTGGGAAAAGGCTGAGAAACTCTGAGTAGATAGATGTGAGGCCTCCGGGTCCAGTGTTCTCCATGTGGCAGTTTAATGTTTCTTCATGGAGACAGAGCAGCTGCTCAGGTCCCCAAGGGCTAGGTACCCTTAAAGGGACAGGAAGGACAAATTGGAAAGAAAATAAGGAGTTAGGAAGGTGTAAACACAAGGTGCCCCCACCTTGCTCTGTGCCAATTCCTCTGCCTGCCCAACATCACCTCTTTGGCGTTGCTCAGCGGTGTGGAGGGCACGTTTTAATGCTGGCTGAAATACTCCGGAGACCATAGACCTACAGAGGTGGGAAGACCCTTACCCTGTGTCCCTGACAAGGCCCCGTTCATCCTCTGTTTAGATACTTCCTGTACAGCATGGAAACTAAGCCCTTCAAGCAGACCCGGGTTCAAGTCCTGACTGAGCTCAGCCATCTACCCACTAAGCCTCCCGGGGCACTTTTCTTCATTTTCCTATGTCTTGGTGTCCTCTTCTGCAAACTGGAGATAACAATACCCTCCTAATGTCATGAGGGTTAAATGAGATCATGTATGTTGCTATGATTTCCCTGCCGCTTGAATTCTAACCTTCTATTCATGCAACACAATGTATATTTATTTACGGATGACCTTCTAGGGAATCTGTGCATAGCCAGGTCGGGGACGGGCTGAGGAGGCATGCCAAACATGAAGGAGGCAGTTGTTTCTGCTAGGAGCCGAGCCCTCACAGGAAGTGTCCATAGCGGGTGTTTCTGGCACTTTCTCTTCTCCTGCGAGCACACGACTCATAGGCGCGACTGCCAAAATCAAGCACAGAAAGTACACGCATGTGAGAGTTCTTTAAAGTACTCTTACCAGAAGAAAGCATTCCCCACATGTTCCAAATAAACTCGAATAAGGGATCTGCAAACCTGAGTGCAGCCAGCTCCGCTACAACGCGACGGAGCAGGAGGCCCCGTGCGGCCAGCGCTCTGCAAAGCGTGGGCGGTACTGGCACAGGCAGCCCCTGCCCCACTATCCCCTAAGGCAGCGCCATCTAACCCTGTGGCTTCCCTGGGCCACGTTAGAAGAAGGATTGTCTTGGGCCACACAGCCAATACCCTAACACTCATAATAGCTGATGACCTTTAAAAAAGGTCACAAAAACCCTCATAATGTTTTGAGAACCTGTGCTGGGCCGCATTCAAAGCCGTCCTGGGCTGCCGGTTGGATGTGCCTGCTTGAAAGTTCTGCCCCCATGGAAGCACTACCCACAGAGTTGAACCCCTCACCCAGATGACAATGCATCACCTCACTTACAACGCCTGTTCTGTGCCGTCCATCTCCCTCACCCCCTGTCCTTTGCCCCATACTCCTCATTTCTCCTTCCCTCACACTTCCTATAGTAAGATTCCCTTGAGCCCCTGCCACCCTGGTCTGCATGTCGTCTGTGCCAATGTCGCTCTTAAAACGGCAGTGCGTGCTCAGTCCAGGCTGCTGAGCCCCATGCATGGGTCTGAGTTTGCATTTACTTTCCCGTGGCCCCAGGAACCCTGGCTATGCTCTCGTGGGCCTCCCAAGGAAAGGCATTTGGAAATAACCTGGAGTGGTAGGGTTTGACTCACACTCTCCCCTCACCCTGCTGCCTCCCCAAAATGCCCCCAGCACTACTTTTTCCAAGGTCCCAATCCCCAGCTCCCCTAGACTTTGATTATGGCCCTGGGAAGTTCTTGCCTTCCTAAGACACATCAGAGGCCCCACAAATCGGGCCTGGGTGTGTGATCAGCATCCCCTTCAGCATGGCCCCCTCCCCTACTTTTGCTGGTCCCCTCTGGCCAGCTTTCTCTTTCTGAAGAACTAGAAGCCTGGCAGTAGCTTCTCGCCCACTTCATTCATCTCGTCAAGAGACCATTCACACTCCTAAGGCAGGTTAGGCACCTAGGAGAGACCATCCCTACACCCACATGAGTGTGAACCCATGAGGATGCCCTCCCCCAACTCCCTGTAAATGAGCGGATCCACCCAGGGCCTAAGAATTGGGGTATTGCCATGAGTGACACAGGCATGGGCCAACCTGATCGCCCCGGCCCAGCCCAAGCTGAATACTCATAGATACGCAGGAAGAGTTCAGGTATAAATGTTTGCATCATCATGGGTGATTCCCACTCGTGGCCCCGTCCCCTGTAATTCCCTCCTTTCCGGCCTCTCTGTTAATTCACTTCCCCCAGCACTGTGACCCTCTTGCTTCTGCCTTCTTCTTTCTCCTTTGCCAGCCCAAACCCTGGCTGTCCTCACGGCTCGGTCCCAGTGCCACCTCCTCCATGAATCGCTGAGTCCCCTTCCCAGAAGTGAACTCACACTCTCTGAACAACCATGGGTGGTGTCACTGGTCTGGCCCTGCCTCAGATGATACTTACTGAGGGACCTGGTCTGGCCCACCCCACCCCCAGTGGAACAGTGAGAGCTTGAGAACCAGGCACAGTGCAGAGAAGGCGGATGTGAGAAAGGAATGGCCCTGAGGAGACCACGCTGGGCTGTGAGTGTGTTTCTCCGGAGCAGAAGGAAAGTGGTTAGGAACTGAGCCATAGAGCAGAGAAGAAACCACAAAAGCAGCATCACCACGGCAGGTTTGTGCAGGTGCTGCGTGTTCTGCAGGCACCAACGATGAGTCTAGCCCCACTGGGGTGGGCTGGCGGGAAATGTGAGGTGGGAGCCGAGCCAGGTAGAGGTCACCTGTTAATGCTTACACCAGGGGTGTCCAACCTTGTGGCTTCCCTGGGCCACATTGGAAGAAGAATTGCCTTGGGCCCCACATAAGACACACTAACACTAATGATAGTGGATGAGCTAAAAAAAAAAAATGGTCCATGCATAATTTTCATAATGTTTTAAGAAAGTTTGCAAATTTGGGTTGGGCTGCATGCAGCCCGTGGGCTGCTGGTTGAACAAGCCTGTAATTAGAGAGTCTTATGCCCCATTCCCTGTTCCCTTCCTCTCTCTCCAGAGGCAACCCCTGGCCAGAACTGCATGTATTTCTCTCTCATCCTATGTTCGCACATGGATATATTCATGTAAATCCATAAAATACTATGTAGTATTGGTTCACATGGCGTTCAATCTTAATAAATTGTATGTAAACAAAGAACATTTCTCTTTGGGGATTCTATACATATGAGTATTAACAGTTCACCTCCATTTTTTTTTTTTTACTTTAACTGCTCTCAGGCATGTCATCATATTCCAGATTGTCTTTATACATTCCCCATTGATGGACATTTAGCTCAGGCCATTTTGTATTAGTTATTAATTTATTTTTTATCTTTTCTATGTAAACTGTGCTACATTGAAATCCTTGTACCTATTTCCTAATGCACACATTCTCCTGTTGTAGAGGTAATGCTGAGACTATGAATTCCGACCCAAATGCAATTAATAAGTTTCTATGGCATGCAGAATATCAAACTAAATACAGTGAATAATGCAAAGAAATCCATCCAGAGGCAGTCCTGCCTTGGAGCAGCTTATAGTCTAGACGCAGGGATAAGCCTGTGAGAAGCCTGCATGCTAGAAGCTCCAGGACAGTGCCCATACAGCCCAGTGCAATGGAGCAATAATGTGCAGCTGACTTGATACAGAGGAGTTGAAGGCCGTGAGATGAAGGGGAAATCTACATGGATATGGATTTTATCAGGAAAGCTGTTTTAAAAGAACCTGATCTTGATAGAAACCTCAAAGAAAAATATAAGATTTAAGTGCATAGTGGTAAGTGTTCTCCGAGCAGGAGAGAGGGCATTCCTGGCAGGGGGACCCAGCAGGCGCCAGTGCCCTGGGGCAAGGCGAAGTGCAGAATGGGAGATGTCTCATCTGGCCCGAGCGCCCGGCTGAGATGTGCAGGGAGCCAGCCTTCCATTTTCAAATCTGAGCTCAGCCCCACATTTGGGAGGACGCCCACGTGGCCTGTTGCCCTGGGCAGCCAGCCCAGTGGTATTTTTCCATTACCCTGAACAGAGAAGTTCAGCCACTTGTTGATAGCAATGTGACCATTCAAGGAGAAAACAATTAGGGATGCTGACCTCTGGCCCCTCTAGGGGAGGGAGGGAAGGAAAAACTTCTCCCCAGGGGGAAGGGGCCGGGTGGGAAACATCCAGGAGGGAAATTGGTAAATATTATTGTTTCATTCTATGTTTGCCTGCTCCACTAGGGTCTCTGCAAGTGGTGCGTTTAAATCACACTGTCTGACTTTGGCAGGTTTAATTGAGTCGCCACTGAAAAAGAAATTATCCCTGTGCTATTAATTTTTATAGTGCCTCGGGGCTTTTCAAAAGTGTTTGGATTTTCTAGGTCTTTGAAAATGAAAACATTAAATTTTATTAAAAGGAAATGCAGGGGGGACTGGTAGAGCCCAGCCGGGTCCTGACGAGACAGTTGGTGCAAAGGTTTGGGCCCTCCCAAGCAGCGTGACAAAAGTTTGGCCCCTTCTGGAATGAGAGTCAGGTGGTCTCCAAGTCTGTGAGATGTCAGCCAGGCCCACATGCCCCACTGGCTCATGGGGAGCACCCTGTTCAGTGCCCCCAGGTCCTGTGCCCACATCCAGATCCCCTGCTGCCAGTCAGAGGCCAAGGGAGCTGTCTGCAGGGCCGAGGGGTACACAGGGCAGATCCAGCTTGTGGGAGCCAAAAACTTTCCCAATTTAGGGACCTTCTTAAAGAAAAAGTAATCCAAATACAAAATTATGTCTGAAAATGAAATTGTAGGTAGAAAGAGAAAAGAAATCACAACATATTATAAATTTTATAATAAAAAGCTGACTAATTCCAAAGGCACCACAAAATTTAGAGTAACTATTTGATACCCATCCATAGTACTTTCCTTTCTGCATCTTTTTTTGGGGGGTGTGGGGGGCTATAAACTCTTTGCTCATCTCTTTAAATGACTATCATTTTTTCAATGTCATTTTTACAAAGAGAATACGAAGATAATTCTGTCTCTTCTCTAACAAGTTGATCCAATTTTGTATGTTATTATTCAGACTTCGGAAAGGTTTCTTTCCATCTCACAATTCATCACTGGTGATGCCATGGGAATTTTCAGGATTGCTATCAACCTTGGGAAAACCTCTTCAAGTGTCTTTGAGCTATGAGATTTCAGGGCATTTCAACTTCTCTTTCACAGTGACAAATCTAAAATACTCTTTGAATTTATGAAACTTACTAACCAGATTGTCATCGATGTCCTCATTGTAGTGGCGTATAATGAGTTTTATGTTATCTCCGTCAGTGTCGGTATTTCCTGTCAAATCAGCAAGTCGTTTAAACACGAGGATTCTGATAAATTCTATGTCGGCAATTTCCATCAAAAAGGAAACAAAGTGAAAGGCGCCTTTATAATTGCATTACTTTGCCTGATTGAGTATATTCCTGACAAGAGAGTACTTTCAGTTTAGACTAAGCGGTGATGAGGACAGAATCTTCTGCCTACATCTTCACATACCTGATGTTGGAGAAAGTCCTCACCGACTAGCTTCTGGCTCTGCAGTTTCTCACCTAGTTTCTCTTCACACTCCTGCGCTTCCAATGCTGGGCACCATAACATGTGTCTGCTCAGGCCTCCTTTCAACTTCAGGTGGCCGTTCATGGCGTGACACAGAGTGTGTCTGCACAGGGGGCAGCAGGGGGCGTTTCTGCTACACCGCGACAGCTAACAATAAGCCAATTGCACAAACAAGTGACTAAATATCATGTAAATACATCCCACCAAACCCAAACCCAACACACGCCCAACTCAACTGTCCCTTAGCAAGTTTTTAAAGTGATCCTGGCGCACACTATGAAAGATCTAGTGAAAGGACCGTGAACCTAGAACTGACAGAATTAACTATGCCTGCAGAGACATGAAAACAGTACGGAAGTACAGGCAACCCGAACATCACAAAGACAATGAAGGGAGACTTTGCATGGGTGGGGCTGCCATTGAGGTTCAGACCAGCAGGCGATCAAGGTGAGACCGGAAGGCCCAGGAAAGCAGGAGATGGAACTTGAACTGGGTATGATCCAGATGAATGAAGAGGAGTATGCCTGTGTTCACGTGGGTGTGCACACACATGTGCATGTTCCTGTGCTGCACTGTGTGTGCACATGTGTGCCTCTATGTAAGTATGTACATGTGTGCGTGTGTTGTGTACACATGTGTGTGAGCCTGTGTAGGGAGGAAATAAAGTCTGCATAAAGTCTGCAAGAGAAATGGCCTGGCATGACAGTGACATCATAGTGACACACAAGGGGGACACTGAGTCCCAAATAGGTGAAGGAACTTGCCCTAAGTTGCACAGTTTGTCAGTGGCAGAACACAGAGCTATCCCAGGCCTCCTGACACTATGTCCAAGATGCTGTCCAGCACCCCACAAACAACCTTGGCTCCCTTTCCAGGGCTGTATCAGTATACCCTGACCTGTTTCCCCATGGGTGGGATGCCCTTCTAGGTGCAGGCAGAAATGCAAATGACCCTGAGGCTGCCCACCTGACTCTTTGGAAGGTCACTCTCTTGCTATGAATCACCACGCCACGGCTGACTCAGGAAAGAAGAAAGTTGCAGGCAAAGGTGCAGTGGTTTGCTCAATGCTTCTTTAGGAAACAAAGTAGGGTGGATCATTTCTGTCCCAGAAGGAAGAATTCTAGATGGTTTATGCATTATTTCAGGTGAGAAAATAAGAATGTGGAATAACCCAAACAGCAGTTCAGGTAGAAAACCAAGGAAGAATAATAGTAACTTTGGATTTCTGACCCTGTGCTCAGCACACAGGAGTCTCAACTCTCTAACGGCAATGTTCTAATCATGCCCATCTTACAGGCAAAGTGACTGAGGCTTACAGAAGTCAGAGAGTTTGCCCAAGTCACATAGGCAGAAGTAGCAGGGCCAGAATTTAGGTTCAGACAGTCTGATTTCAGACCCTATGTCTTAAGTCTTGAACATTTTGATCTACTGCCTTTAATGAAAGAGAGAGAATTCTCCCAAAAGCATAGAACCTTAACCAGGTACTCTAAAACATGGGACCATTTAAAAACTCTCTAAATAGAAAGCTGATGGCAGCCCTTTCTTTCCTGTCACCCCAATACATACACGTGCGCGCACACACACACACGTGCACACACACACACACACACACACACACACACACCCCATATCCGCACTGCTGCCTCCCTGACCTGGGCCAGACTTTCCTTCCTGTGACTAGCCCATCACCAGCAATTCAGGCTTCTGCCAGTTAGTTGCTGACCTTTGACTCCTATTTAATCTCAACCCAGACCTTCAAAACTTAGAGCTTTTGCATCTGAATATTTCAGTGTATTAAAGGAAGAGTCTCAGGGGTGGGAGATTATATCTCCAATAACAGATAACTTCTCCATTAACAGATAACTACAGGGTGGTTCAGGCTGCAAAGCGCTCTGGCTTTGCTCAGTAGGGCAGGTTGATGAGAAGTGCTGATGAAGCCTGGTGGCTAAGGTGAAAGGTTTTCAAGCTCTGTGTGTGTGTGTGTGTGTGTGTGTGTGTGTAAGATATTTTCAAGTGAAAACTAAAGTTGCCTCCTTACGTGGTCATTGGGAGTCTGGTCATTTTGGGGGGTTGTGCACTCGAAAAGACCTAGAACTAAGCCATTTTATCCCTCTGTCTTATTTTACAGGTAAGTGTGTGCACATGGTGTGTGTGTGTGTGTGTGTGTGTGTGTGTGTGTGTGTGTGAGACTCACAAAGAGAGAAAGGACCCGAGCATTAGCCAGACAACAGGCTGAAGGGTACCAGTTTCAAATTTTCTTCCTCCTCTGTTTACCATTGTTCATGCCAAGAAATAAAGGCCAGCAACCCCCTTCCAGACTGAAGTCATAAATCTCAGGCTGTGGGAACAAGGCCCACCCTTCCCCAGCAGAGACACACAGAGTGTGGAAACTTCCACTAGCCTGTGGTTGACCTCCCTACCTCCGAGTCCTTGCATCTTAAAGGGACCCTGGCTGGCCAAGAGAGAGCAAGCAGACTGCAAAGCCCAGCTCTGTCTGCCCGTTTTGAGTCATTGTCCTTGAAGAGAGGCACGCTTCACTGTCTTATTCGACACCTAGGATGCCTTAAAACTTGGGAAGGAGTCAGAGTGTTCCTTAAATTCAGAAGTCTGAGGATCTTTCCACTCTGCTTCTGAGAAAGCTAACCTCTGCCTGGGGAGAGCCAAGTGGGTGTAAGATGTGTGGGGAACATGAGGGAAGGGCTCCTGGTCATTAGCCACCCTGCCTTGAGCATGCCACCTGCCTCTCTGAGCCTCCACCTTTGCTGACCACTTCATCGGGGAGCTGTTGGGTTCAAAGTCAAAATGGCTAGTTACCTCAACAAAGGGCCTGTAAAAAAAAAAGGATTTTAAAAAATCAAGAAGTACAAATAATTTTATGAATACAGACCCACTACAGGATTTTCAGGGCATGACCATGAAGACGGGGAGAAAGGCAGCCACGATCTCCCAGTACCTGCTCCTCAGTCTTACTTGGATTGACAGAAGTGATCTTTCCGGTGCCCTTATGCTTGTTTCACTGCAAAGGAAACTCCGGGGGTGTTGAGCTGTCCTTATCCCATCACCCAGACACTTGTGGCAGTGCCCAGCACTGGGGGGACTGAACCGCTCAAGATGGCAGCGTCTGTGTCCCGATCATTACAAGCAGCCTTCTTTCTGGGTCTTTCTACTTGTTCCTCACTTCCCTGTGAGTCTTTGCATCCGCTGCCTCCTCCAACAGTGCCTTGCCTCACCCATTCCCCACCTGGTGTGTCCCAGGAGCTTTGTGACCTGGGGCTGCAGGGCTGGGCTACTGAGTGAGCTCTATGGGTGCAGCCAGTCCATGACTATCTTGTGCCTGGTACTGTAGCTGCCCAATATGGCATCTCTGCCATAGAAGCAGTTTGTCCTTTGCCTTCAGAGAGTGTGCCTTCCGACTGGAAGAGTACGGTTATCATTAGTCCTATTGGCTAACTATTTATAGTCCTTCCCCATGCAAGGCACATGGTAGGATTACACTTCTTGCTCATTGCAGTAAGTGGAGCATGAGAATGAGCTGGGCAATGAGTTGTGAGCAAAAGTATCAGGTCGCTTCCAAGCCACAACATCTAATTGCTGAGTCAAGACCTCACAAAGCTTTCTTTCATCTTTGGCATGAGGACCAACTGCTTCAAGAAGGCAGCTCCTTTGCCAGCCTGAGCCCCTGAAGGATGGTGCTGAGCAGAACCCAACCCCACCCTGCATTGACCATGTCAGACATTTAGTATGAGCAAGAAATAATCCTAGGTGGTCTTAATCCACAGAGGTTTGTAGGTTGTTACTGTAGCACAACTTAACCTACCCTGATTGATACAAAAACTCAAAGCATATAGGTCTTGGACCAGATGAGGGCTATGGACAGTCATATTCTGAATGTTATGGAATTGGTGGTAAGCGCTGGAAGCAGTAAAAGAGGAAGTTATTGTAAACTAGCATGGTCTGAGAGCCCTTCTGGGATTTAAATTAGATTGATGGGAGTGGGGGAAATGCCCACCTCTCCCATTTCTCCCTAAGCATTGGGTACTGATTCCCCCCTAACTAGTGAGGTGTTGAAATTGTACTTTCAACATCTCATTAGTTAGGGGGGCATCACTTCAATTGAGCCCCTCATGAACCCATCCCCTCAGTCCAACTGCCTCTCAACACACACCTTCAATCTTCTATTTATTTTTATCTTCACTCACCCATACCTCCAGTCTCAGAAAATATGATGCCCTCTTCCTGTCCAAATCCAATCCACTCCACCAACTCCCAGGGACCTCACTCCCTCAACAAGTGACCGTCCCCCACCTCTGGTGTTTATACCTTCCTCTCAACTGGTTTCTTATCAACAACCTGTAAATGCTTTCAAATGCCTCCCTTTTGAAATGAAAACCAGCTCTTAACCTGGAACCAACCCCTTTGGTCTAAATGAGTCATTAATATACCAATTCTATACTTTCTTATTCCTTTAGAATCCACTATGAACTTCCTCCTTACAAAATAAAATTCAAGATTAAAGAATCAGATGCTATAAAAAGGAACTCAAGGTATATTTAATCCAGACTTCAGATCTCATTCCTGGCCAGTGTTAGCCACCTTACAACATGGTATCTAAGAAATCGATGTGCTATGAAATAGCAGTTTCAAAAGGAAAGTTCACCCTGGCTGCCTTCATGTGGGCTACATTAGGTATGCTGTAGTGACAGTGGCCCTGCTTTACTACGAAATGCTTGTGCCATTATGGTAAAATAATTTAGCTCATTAAGTAACGTATGCCAAGAGCGCTGGTCCACACTAATAACAGTGGGAGACAGAGCCTTGGGATGAAAATCAGGGGTCCTGTGTCCCTGTCCCAGCTGCCAACTAACCAGCTCTATGAACTAGAGCTGGTCACCTTCCTTCTTCAGGCTTCAGTTTGCAGCCCACTCACCTTAATCAAGAGAGTTTGCCTAAAATAAATATGTGACTGATTATAAAGTCTAAGAAATTGGCCGATGTATTTACAGTTATAGTCCTGATCTGTAGTTCCTGACTCCTTACCGGGCGTTAAACAGAAGTCTTCTGATGCCTGCACTCAGGGTTCTTTCCACTGCTCCACCCCACCTTCTTTTCTATTGTTTAATGTACCCGCCAAGATCACTTATGTCTGCCAGACGCCAAGACCATGGCAGCCTGCTCCATTATTTGAAAGGGCCACCAAAATCCAGAGGCAACTGATGTCTGAAACATCAGAAACATTTCCTCATTGAGCAGAATATGGTACAAGTTGTTGGGGTTGGTTGAACATTATCTGAGACCTCCGATTCTATCTGCTGGGCCCTCTGGGGCAGCAGTTCACAATCCTAGCTGCCCATCACAATCAGCGGCAGGGACCTCACCCTGGAACAATTAACCAAATCTCTGAAGGAAGGTCCAGCTATGGATTTTTTTAAAGCTCCCCAGTGATTCTAACACGTAGCCAGGATGAGAACTGCTGCTGTCAGGAGCTTGCCTCCTTTCCTCCAGTGTATCTGAAATAGGCTGACCTGACGTGCTGTTGTTTTCTGTCCCATTTCAAATGGGGTGTCTGGTCAGCCTACTCTGAAACTTCGTAGTTTTAGGCTCGTCTTTAAAGCTATGAGGAAGTTATTAACACATATGCATTTAGGTTGGCTTCACTGAGCCAGCCAAGGCAAGTTTCAAGAGTTCTGGCCTCAGGCTTCTGTCTTTTCCTGAAAAGAAGTGATCGGATGCCCCCAGACACATCACCAGGTGAATATCGCGCCGACCTTAGAGAAATCTAAACCCATGACCTAAGCTAGTTTTCTCGCTCCGCACTTCCAAATTTCTTTGCATACTATCAAGTCCCTCAACACCTGGCCCAACATCCTTTTCAAACTTCCTTCCACTATATCCCTCAACACACACCCCGCTGCTGGTAGTTGCTCCCTATACCCTTCTGCAACCCCATTTTTGTCTGCATATTTAATCCTGACATTCCTACCTGGGCTGACCAGGGTTGTCTCTCGGAGCCTATCTTTAAGACTCAACTCAAAACCCATCTTTGATATGCTTCTCTGTATGACCACTCCAGCTCTCAGAAGCTGCTTCCTCTTCTGAGTTTACTGTTCATCGCGTGATTATTTAGACATTTTAAGTACACTGTACAGGGAGCTGTAGTGCATTCCCCAGTGGGCTATAGCACCTATGGTAGAAACCAAGTTTTCCTGATTGTGTGATCCAACATAAAATAATGACAACCTGGGCTCCCTTGAGAATTCTAAGAAGTTCAAAAAAGAATCCCATGAGGGTGTGCATACAATGAATTATTTTATCTTTAGAACAACCTTGTGAAGTAAGTGTCATTGTTATTTTCACCATGTTACCAGTTGAAAGAAACAAAAAAGAGAATAGCCCATCTTCACCCCCAAAGATGCCAAGACAGACAGAAAAACTGAAATGAGGAAATTAAGACTCAGAGTGAGGCACATAGCCTTTTAATCATAGTGCTAGAGCTAAGATTCAGGATATACACTGCCAGCTCGGTGTTCTTTCAACCCATAGAGTGGTTCTCAAACTTTAGCCTGCATGAGGATCACCTACAGGGCTTGTTCGAATAGTAGATCATTCCAGGCCCTCATAATTGCATTTCTAACCTGTTTCTAGGTAGTGCTGATGGTACTGGCCCAGGAACCACACTTTTGAGGACCACTGTTCTAATGCAAACTGTTTCTGAAAAGAAAAAAGACAGAAACAGGGATTTCAGGCCAATTAGAAGAGCTGTTAGAAAAGCAAACGAAAGTCATATGGAAATAATAAGAAATAATAAATGACTAGACCTATTTATTTCAACATATGCCTGTCTATAAGAGTAATTTGTTATAAATCACAAACAAAAACTCAAATATGTAATGAAGAAATCATTCATGTTAAGACTTCAAGCCAAAATATCAATAGATTCAAAGGGGCTGAAATAAACTCAGGCATGATAGATGCACAATGGATTAGAAATACTCCAATGGAATGAGGAAAAAATGGCAGGGAAAGCATGGAAGCCAGCCCACCCGAGCTCTTTGCAAATTCCTTTAAGGGGGATGGCAGTTGGCAGCAAATCAATTGATCCCTCCACCCATTTGCCCATTACTTAATCAATGAGTCTTTGCTCCATTATCAACTTTATACCATTAAATTCTGCTAGCCAATTAGTGGAATATAAAAGTGGCCCAATAGAGGGTTCACACTCACACGTATGTCATCTAGTTTCAAATACAAAATATACAACTAAGAAAATTTTGAGAATCATGTTGTAATTCTGTTACATTTTAGTAGTAATGATGTTATATGTGGTATAAATTAGGAAAATCAAGATTGGATGAGTTGGAGTAGGAAAAAAACGTATATCTTTTTGGCTGTAGCCCAGGAATTTGTACCATCCAGGGTTTTACTGTTTTGTCATTGAATGAATGACTCAATGAATAAACAAAATTTGAGAAGTTCAACTTAAACTAGATCTTTTAAAAGGCGTAAGATTTGGATTGGGAGAGAAGAGAAGAATGGTATTTGAGAGAGGATAAGTGTCATGAGTACATTGAGAGGGACAAACCTGCTCAATCACGTGTGTGTGTGTGTGTGTGTGTGTGTGTGTGTGTGTGTGTGTGTGTGTTTGCCTGTGTGTGTGTGTGTGTGTGTGTTTGCCTGTGTGTGTGTGTGGTGGAGAAAAGTGGGGAGGAGCAGTGAAGAGGTTTATGCTCACATGCAGAAGGTTCATGGTTTAGGTCGAGAGATTGGGTCCAGAATGTCCCACAGGTCTTCAGGGCTCTTCCTGTACATGAGAGCAGCCATTGTTGACTGGAGCTGAGAAGGTAAGTGAGAGACAAAGTTGAAAGTAAGAGCAACCTACAAATACCATCCTACCCTCAAGCGAGAAGGCTAGAGAAAGGCTGAGCTCCCTGCCGCTAACACAACAGACCAGGGTCACACTCTACCCCTGCCCTGTGCACAGACTCTCCCTCTCCTCACATTTGCAGGCCCAGGGCAAAGAGTACATATGGAGGCCCCCATGTGCCATATGGCTAAATATTCAAGAGTTACAAATCAAGATAACAAATGTCGCATACAATACGTTCCTTCTTGCTCCATTGACAGATATACCTTGATATCAACCTAGAAAGCCAAGTTTTAATTTAGAATTCTCAGCTCTCTGTACTGAAGCTGGAGACCTGGGGATGTGTAAGTTCCTGCCTCTGGCCTATACCTCTCTTCTCTTCCAACCCTTGACTCTACCCCACATTTAAGGGCCTTGTGCACATGCATGTGAACAGCCCAGACTATATGTTCCAGCTACTCCACAACCTCCTATAAATAGCCACCACTCAAGTTTTTGGGTGTGCACAGCACCGATGTGGTCTATATTCAAAAGGATAGACCAAGAAAGAAGTTTGTGAACCCCTAGAAGTGAGCTTGGAGCCATCTGGTCATGGAATTATAGATCCCAGTTACCCAGGGCAAAGTCTAGAAGAAGACAGTGATCTCCACAAGACCACGTCTTCTTGGTCTCATGAGTTTCTTGCCCATGTGGAAGGGGTAGCTACAGGAGTGTCAGAGTAGGTAGTCAGGGTCAGGGGTTCCTTTCACCTGGGCCTAAAGGTGATTCAGCCTCTGAGCCACCGTGGGTCTGGATTTTCTGTCACAACCCACTGCCAGTCAGGCCCCTACCTCCACACTTCTGTCATTCTCTTCATGTTAAAAGTTTCTCCCAGCCATCTGGTGATGGGAGGGTCACTAAATCAAAATGCCAACCTGGGCTTTCAGATCCACCATTAGGTGGAGAGCTCAGTCTATGGGGAGCCACGCCAAACCAAGTGCCCAGCAGGGGCCCACCCACAGAGACTGTAGCTCATCCTTCTCAAGCTCCCCTCCCTCACTACACTGCCAGGATTTGGCAATGCAGGGCTTCCAAAGCACATCTCATCACTTCCTTTTTAATCTCCACATTAGCACTTGTGCCCTTCTTCAAGTGCTCCCAGGTAATTTTAAAAAATACCTCATTTTGCTTTCATTTTGCTCTGGCGTGGCCTTCCTATAAATCAAGGTTGAGGCAGAATGTGAGAGGTCTGGGCTAATCACAACTTCAGTCAGGAGTGTTTAAATATAAATCAAAATAGTTGAAGGCTCTCCAGATCTTCAATTTTCTTTGAAAGCCTAGTTTGTCTTGTTTTCATTTTTTTCTCCTCTCCCTCCCCCTCCCCCCAAGATTGGCCATGCTGAGCTCAGGATTTTATCTTGGTGCCCTAGGAATATTCCTGAGTAGTTGTAGACATTTTCTTCGAGGCACTGCACCAAGCAATACAAGAGGGTTATTGCTGATGTTCTGGGTAGGGGCCATCTACAGCATTTCATAGGAACTGGAAGAGTTTCTATTTTCAAAAATTAAATGATCCTGAAAAGGCATAAGCAGTGATTTGGCAGTCAAAGGGAATGGAAATGAACTCAACAGAACCTTTGACTCTGACAAACCATCCTAACTTAGCGTTTCAGAACCGTAGTCCTTGGATAGGATTCTCTCTCACGGTTCTGGGAGTTGACTGGCGGCTCTCGCTTGGGGTCTTCCATTGAGGTTGCAGTCAGAAGGTGGCTGAAGCAGGGGTCTTCCTGAAGACTCACTACAAATGTGGCACTTGGGCTGAGAAGGATGCCACATCTGGGACTGCAACAGCCAGGGTTCCTTGGGTATCTGCCTCCATGTCTCTATCATCTCTCCACACGGTGCCTCCAACACAATGACAGGACAGCTTCAGGGTACCCAGATAGATATCTTATGTGGTGCTTTAAAATGTAGGTTTTATTATTGTTCAGGTATAGTGAGGCCAATGGAGCAGGAGACAGTTGTCCAAGAGAGTTTGTCACATAGATCCCAAGAGGAGGGGGCAAGCAGTGCCAAGGAAAGCCACACGGGGAAGCACCTAAGTGGGTCGGGGAAGCAGAGGGGTTCAATGTAGACAAGAGCCTTCATTGTATTTCTGTGGGAAGAAACAAGTGAGACACAGTACACAGACTCAGGACTGGCTAGATTGAATAATTTCAGTGGGATCTGAAATTATTCAATCTAAGGACTGTCCCTTTGTGCCTGGTACCTGGCCCTAGAGCAGATTAAAGCAGATGGATAGTGGCCCAGATTTGAGAGCACAATAAAGGAGGCCATTGGGGGTAGGGCTCTATATCGGTTAGTTTGCATATGAAAGAGGCAATCCCTGGAGAGTTGTTTGCTCTCTCTAGGAATTAGCTATTCCTGGGAGGGACAATCCCTCCAGAATCAGCAAGGCATCAAAATAGAGAAAATAAAAAACCCAGTTAATACACTTAGTGGCTCAGGGCTCCAAACACCTGTGACCAACGCTACAGAGTCAGGCATTGCCTTTTATGAGCTAGCTTCAGATGTCATGCAATATCACTTGTCAGTTTTTATTTGTAAGAAGCAAGTCACTAAATCCAGCCTGTAATCAAGAGCAAGGGAGTCAGACTCGACCTTTTGATGGAAGGAGTGGCAAAGAATTTGTGAACATATTTTAAAAGCAGCCCCCCTCCCTAAGAGTCTCCACAACTAGTCATTAATGACTTAGGAGCCTCTTTCCCCATCTCTTACAACCCGGAAGCCTTAAACTCAGAAAGCTGCTAAATCCAGTAGCTCCTCTATTAGCACATTTCTCCAGCCAAAATCCTAGACATTGGGGTGAGGTCGGAATAATCCTCAGGACTCCTAAATGGCAGAGGTTGAGTGGAAAAGTTGTGATCCCAATCCTGAGTTAAAGGAACCTGCGACAGTGAGGCCCGGCACTTGGTCAGTGTTCACATGTCAGACTCTCCCAGTAGATGGCCAGCTCCAAGGATGACATAAAGAAAGGAGGAACCCAGCTCTGCCCTTCAGGAACATACACTCTAGTGGGAGAGAAAAGTCACGTGACACTTAATGCAAGACATGAAGTTCAGAGAAATGATAAACTACTCTTTGGGGAGAAAGCAGGGAGAGCTTCATGGAGGACGTACACCTCAAAGGACTTCTCTAAGATTGTCTCATGCGGAGGCACTTTCATGGTTAACTCATTGCCTTCCGAGGTCTGGATATCTTTTTAGCCATGTGGGCCAAGCCTCCTGATCTGTCACATACACACACACACATACACACACACACACACACACACACACACACATACACACACACACATACACACACACACACACACACACACACATGCTCCTCCCTTGTCCTGGGCCATATCATCCTCCTCCTGAGAAGGCTGTTCCCTTTCTCTCTCCTTCACACATTAAAATCTTGCCCCACTTTTCACTCCACTTTCTCTGTGACCATTTTTCTGACTACTCCCAAACAACCAACTCTATTTCTATCACACCCTTAGGACCTAGAACTTCTACCACATAACTCACCATTCACGTGTCACCATTTACCTGTCACATTTTTATGTTGTTTGTTTTATGTTATTTCAGACTGGTTGATCTGTTTTTCCCTCACTTGACTGAGGTTATTGTAGACCATAAACCACACATTCTACTTGCCCTGAATGCTGCCAATTGTCTCAAGGCCAAGTATAAGTGTACAGTAACTACTCCATGTATATTTGGGGAGCAAGGGAGTGATGGCACAAGTGTACTGGTTGTCAAACTGTGTTCCTCTGAGGGTTCCCTCAGAGGCTATCATGCACAGAAGAGCCAAGGAAGAAGAAAGGTATGGAGCTCTCAGGCCCTATGCCAGCTTCTTTTGACTGGTTTTCCATATTGGGACTTCATGTAATTTTGCTTGAAGAAAGGACTCTATAGCCAACCAATTATTGAAAACCACTGTTGTTATGGAAATGGTATTGACTTAGGAACTAAAGCTTTGATCCATCAAGCCACTAATTCCTCATTTATAAAATGGGAATAACTGCTATTCCTGTCCTACTTCTCTCACAGGGAGTGTATCAGTTAGTGAGTGCTGCATAATAAACCACTCAAACTTAGAGGCTTAAAAAACAATTTATTTAGCTCATGAATTGACCATTGACTGGGAGGCTGGCTAGTCTAAGATGACTTTGTTCATGTATCTTCTGGCACCTGGAAGGTCAACTGTGATTGGCTTTGCTGAGCTTGCCCCCACATCAGACGTCTTGGATGGGATGAATGAGCTAACTCAGGTGTGCCCCACATGGTCTCTCATCCATCAATAGAACTGACTTACACTTATTCACAAGCAGTCACAGGGGTTCAACAGAGAGAGCAGAAGCTGCAAGGTCTTTGGAAGCCTAGACAATAACTAACACAATGTCACGTGTTTGGCTGGTCAAAGCAAGTGGAGGCCAGTCCAGATCCAAGGGAAATAGACTCCTCCTCCTGGTGGGAACAGCTCTTGGTCAAGGGAATGGAAACACAGAGAGTTGGAAAATCAGGGCCATTTTTGCAGTCTACCACAGGGAGGTCATGAAGATCAAATGAGATTGCACATGCAGAAAAAATATACAATGCAAGGGATAAATATTATCATGGGGGGGTTTCCTTTTTTCATCAATAAAGTCAGGATGGTGGTGATGCTCTAAGACACATTCAGATGTTCACCTTAACAGGGCTATATATAGAATGGGTAACTTCCTTCCCTTTCCTAAATTGGTTCAACAAGTTATGGTTATTCTTAGATGTTTTTAGATTATGTTTTCTTCTAAAAGAAAGGGAAGAAGCCTGCTTTCATGGTCTAATGTTCTATCATTTTTAAGTATTTATCAATGCCGTGCCTTAAGCTTCCATGTCAGCAGCATGGGATCAGGTATTTCACTTATTCATTCACTAAGATTGGACTGGGCACTAGCTCTGCCCCAGGCCTACAACAGTCACTAGGGCTGCAATGAAAAATAAGACCCATCCTTGCCCTCAAGATGCTCATAGATTAGTAGGAGAAACACAGGGCAAAGTATTAGCAGTATGAAGAAACCTGTAGGAACACAAAGAGGAGCATCTGGTTTTGCTCGGAAGAATCAGGAATATGTTTGCAGCAAAAGCAAACTGAGTGCTAGAGAAAGAGAGAGAATATGCACCCTGCAGAAAGCCAGGAGGGAGGTGTACCAAATGGAGGGAAACCAGGCGAAAAAGCATGAATTTGTAAGAGGGAATGCGGGAGCTGAGGTGTACCTTCCTAACACTGGAGGAGGTGATGAGTAGGAGAGAGTGAATGTTAGGATATTAATGTTGGATAAATAGATTTGGGCAAATTACATAAAGTGGCCACAATACTTGGATCTTTACGCATGAGATCAGACCTGGAAGAAATGAGACAATGTGAACTGGAGCCATAGCAGAGCCAGTGGGAATGTAAAAGAAGTACCAAGTGCAGGAGACACTAAAGGGAAGTGCAGTCAACATGGTGGCTTAAATGTGGAAAGAATCTATTGGAGGTCTCAGCTGAGAGACAGAATGGCTAGAAAGTCACCATTTGCTGAAGCTGGGAGAATAAGAAGAGGAGACACGAAGTTCCACTTGGAGTTGGTTGACCTTGAAGCACCTGTAATGGAGATGTGCAATGGGCAGATAGGAATATGAGTCTAGAGCTCTCAGGGCTGACAACTAAGTCCACAAGGTTGGGAGTACAGAGAAGGTCATCATAGCAACAGACTGGAAACCGCCTGGATGGCCCACAAGGAACCAGTTAAGTAGATCATAGTGTAGCATACAGTGGAGTACGACACAGCCCTAAAGATGATGACAGACATCTGCATGCATTTTTATAAGTACATATACATATATAGAGAGGGTGCCAAAAAAGTATATACTGATTTCTAAGAAAGAGAAAAATTGTATTAAAATTGTAATACTCAATATATAGCAATATCAAAACATAAATACAAGTCACATTTGACTTCTGCATTTACAAGAGGTGCTCAAAGTGGTTACCATCAGTATCCAGACACTTCTGATTACGGTGAACTATTGCTTGAGCAACACTGATCAAAGTGTCCACTTGTATCACTGCACATGCCATTTCAATTTCTTCCTGAAGTACCACCAGTGTAACTGGTTTTCTATAGCACACCACATTCTTTAAGGTCCTGCATAGGTAGAAGCCAAGGGATGTTAAGTCAGGAGAACACAGGGGAAACTCAGCCACACCTCTTCATCCTATCCATTGCCTTGGCAAATTCTCATCGAGGTGAGCTTTCACATCTCAGTGGAAGAGTAATGGGGCGCCATTTTGTTGGAAGTAAAATCGATCATTCCCAAAAAGTTGTGAATTGCAAATGAAATGGACGTGCATAGCCTGTGTAGGTGCACTTGACCAGTAACAGTACTTTCAAAAAAGAATGGTCCAATTAGTTTCTTCAATGACAGTCCAACAACAGACCAGATGTTGAGGCCCAGTAAACTGACATTTTTTCCCACATGAATGTGGGGATTTTCTGGAGCCCAATACACACAATTATGTCTGTTCACTGTTCCATTCCATTTAAACTGTGTTTCATCAGACCAAACCATTTCCCCACAAGCTCCTCATCCTCTCGTACCATGTTTTGGAACCACTCAAAATACTGCACCCTTCGATCAGGGCCATCTTCATTTAGTGCATGTAACAATCTTGGGATGAAAACTTTCTCTTTTGCTGTTTTAAGAATGCACCATCTGCTTGTTCTCCTAACTCCTGTCTCACATGCACATTGTTTGGTAGACTTCTGTGGCGAGCATGTAAAGTGTTTGAACACCACAGCAGAAGCAGCAGGAATTGTTGCTGTGCGAGGCCTGCTGGATGTTCCCTTGTGCACACCACACACAGGACCATGCATCTCAAACTTATCACAAATACATGCATGCAGTGATTAGGCGTGTTGGAAGCTCTGATCCATACCCACACCTCCATTGCTGTTGTACATCCACAACGTTCTGGAATTTCAGGATGATGTTGCATTCCTCGAACAACTGTGCTTCCAACATTTTCTTTGACTGTCCTGCCTGTCGCATGACGACACTAGCATTCATTTGATTAACAGCATCTTTTGAGCAAACGTGATACCACACATTGCTACCATAATTCAAGTCAACTTTGAAAAGTAATACAAAGATAACATCTTTTTAAAGGTGTATACATTTTTGGCACCCCAGTATTATATATCATATAAACACACACAGAAAAGACAGAGAGGCTCTTAGCGAAGGTATAAACAGTTGGTGTCTCTCAGTGGTGGGGTTATGAATGATTTACACTTATTTACCTCTTTTCTTACCTATACTATGCAATTTTTCTGTGATGAATATGGATTGCTTCTGTAATAAAAGTGCCAAAATTTAAAAAAAAAAAAAAGAAAGAAAAAAGAAATATGGGCATTGTCAGCAACTCTATCTCAGTCGAAGTCACTGGAGTAGGTAAGAGCACTGGAAAAGAATATGCAGACAGATGGAGGTGAGGAAGGCGGTGGAGCACCAGCCCCTAGGACAGTGTGGGCAGGATACAGATATTGCAGCCTTAAGGAACAGGCCAGCCTGAAAGAGAGCGATGCCCTGGCACCCCAACAGAAAGCAGTCTGAGGGAGAAGGAGAGAGAATCATCACGGCTAATTCTCACTGAGGGCTCGGTGTGAACCAGCCCCGTTCTAACTGTTTTGCAGTAGGAACTCCTCTGGTCCTCACAGCAGCCTTACATTGCCAGTCGTGTTATGAGCCCCATTGCACAGATGAGAAAACTGGGGTGCAGGGATGTTGTATAACTTGCTCAGGGTCACAAAACTAGTAAGGGGCAAAGCCAAGATTCATCCTGAATCTGTCAGGAGTGGCCACACTCTCTGCACTGTGACCTCCCATGAGGAAGGACATGGCCAGTGGGACTGGGAGCAGAAAATAGACCTAGGATGGGGCCATGAGGACACAGAGCAGCCTGAGACAACACGGAGGCAGATGTCTGAGAGGGAAGCCTTGGGGACTGAGAAAGCAGTGACCAAGAGAACAGAGGCTTCCTTCAAAAGTAGTGGTGGAGGAAAGAGCAAGAATACTGTAATTTCAGGGAACAATTGGCAAAGGACTGACCTTTAGGACAACAGAAACAAGATCAATGAAGGTCGAGAGGAGGAGTAAAGGCAGAAGAGGAGATAATTAGGCCACCCAAGGCTGGGCAGGAGGCAGGAAGCTGGGCAGTTCTGCAGGACAGATGGATGGAGGGGAGGCTTTGGGAAAAGACATAGCAGAGACGCAGGGAGGCCAGGGCGAAAAACAGTCCATGGTCTTGGGTGGGGGCGGGGGAAAGGAATGTGAGAGTGTCCTGCTCTCTCCAGGTGGTGCCATCTTGCACTGTGCGTAGGCTGACCAGGCGTCACATATTAAATGGTACAAAAAAGCAACAGTACTCTCTGCTTCAAATGGGATGTCTGATCAGCCTAGTCTCCCTGGGCTAAATTCAAGGTGTCAGTAGGCTGACAATATGTACTGTTTGAAATGGGACAGTACCGTTGTTTTCTGTCCCATTTAAAACATTATGTCTGGTCAGCCTAACTGTGCAGGGAAGATGGAGTTGGGAGGTGGGGCATGAAAAGAGCAGTGTGTGTTTAGAATGAGCCCCTGGGAAATAAGGAAGGGCCCTGAGAACAGAGGACAGGAGGGCTGTGGCCCAGAAGACTGGGCACGTGATGGGCATGGGCTACACGTATGCCTGGCCTCCCCCATAGAACTCAGGACCCCAGGGCAGGACTACAGGGCCAAAGACATGCATGGGATGGCATAGGATCAAGGGTCCAGGGTCCTAAAGAAAGACACTCTGGGATGACCAAGCTCATCACCCAAACTAAGTAGGGAGGCCATAGAGTGCAGAGAGTCCAGAGCAGTGCAGGGACGAGGGAGGAAGCTGAGAAGTAGCACTGTTAAAGAGCAGGCCTCCTAAGAGGAAAGGAGAGTCAGGAGCAGAAGGAGAAGAGAGAATCACCAAGAGCATTGAGTGGTGGCCAAAAGCAATACCAACATCAAAGGCTCTGAGTCAGACAGACCGGGTTTTGAGATGGCCTCTGCTATAAACCTGGGGCAAGTGATGTATCTTCTCTCATCCTCGGTTTTCTCACCTGCAAAAGGGACATCATAATAAGCACGTAGGCAGTCAGTGCTGGCTATTTAGTTGTTTTTTCAAGCAACCTTTGAGTCCTGAACAAGCCTAGGGGACCTCACTCTGTCCAGTCGCCCAGCAGCACAAAGACAACCAGGGTCTCAGCATTTTCTAGTCCCTCAGAGAAGCTGCCTTCATTCCCCAACCTCATGCTCAGCCTGGGAAATGAGACTTCCTGTCTGCGAGCCTCCAGGGTTCTCAGGCCCCTCCAGGGCTCCTCTGCCTCCCACAGCCACAGGGCCCATGGGATAGCTCTACTCAGCACAATTTCTTTCCTCCCTAAGACAAGCTGCCTCTTTCTACATGTTCCCAGCCTCCTTCCACCTTCCAGCTCCAAGCTAAGGAAGCCCTTAGAGTGTCTGTAAACATCAATCACCACGTCTGCCCACCACCTCACGTCTTTTCATTTTTAACTAACACGCTCCGCTCCAAACCGACCCATGTCCAATTTTTCCTGCTTGTGTGTTTGTTAGAGAAATAGCTAGAGGGGAGCATTGCTGCAACTACTGCCATGACACTTAATCCATCAATGAGTACTCCCCAAGTGCCAGACCTGGGGGCCACCTCAGCTCCACCTGCTCCATGGTTGTTTGCTAAGCCCTTCAACTCCTATTACCTACTGTCCATTTTGATCCTCAGAAAACCTCTGTGAAGGAGGATAGGCAATATTCCCATCTTATAGGCAAAGCAGCTGAGGTTGCCAAAGAGCTGAAAGAATGCAGTGTCATGACGTCTATCGATGGGAGTATGGCTGCCAAGTTCTGCTCCTCTACCTATGGAATCCCTGCTCTCCCAGTCTCACTCCCTGTCTCAGAAGACAAGATGCAAACAGGAGGGATCAGGAAAGAACCCATAGCAAGCATTTGTAGATATCAAGGAATGTGAGTCTGGAGACTAAGGGCAAATTTCACACAGAGAGAATTTTCAGAGTCTTGAAGGCATTGAGGGGCAGAAAGGACCCTGGAGGTGTCTCTGGAGCTGTAGTAGGAGCAGGTGATCAAATCATAACCATGAGGATAGGAGGGGTAGGGGTCCTGGAGAGACAACGCTGAGGCCAGCTCAGCAGAGCCTCACTCACCCAGTGGATGTGCATCCCTCTGTCTGCCCCAAGAAGCCACTGGTGGCCCTAGGGCACAGAGAGAAAAAAGAAAGACAAAAGCTGTCATTTAGAGGCACTTTCTGGCAGAGGTGGGTTGAGTGACCCAAAGAGTAAGGTGCAGATGAAAAGGGAAATAATCAAAAAGAACATGCAAGACATTATCCACTTCAAAAAACCTTTGTTCTTGACACACTGGTTTCTGAAGCAGCAAGAACTAGGCTGACCTGACATCCCATTTTAAACAAGGCAGAAAACAATGGCACAGTCCCATTTCAAAAGGTACGTATATAGTCCAGTGAGACTAGGCTGAACATATGCAGCATTTTAAAAGGGACTGTACCATTATTTTCTGTCCCATTTCAAATGGGACGTCTGGTCAGCCTAGCAAAATCCCCTGGCCACAGGGAGATGATGGAAGGGAGGGCTCGCCCGGGGGACCTGGGCCATGCACCTGAGCCTCCACCTCTGGCACCTAAATTGTGCAATCCCTGCGCTCAGGACCGTGAGGGAACACCTGACAAATTAGGAAGGAAATGATATCAGGTCAGACAAGCTAGGAAAGGGTGTAAACCCTGTGCTCCTGGGTTAGGAGTTCCCCAGCTCAGGTCTTAGTATTGTCAGTTATATCAGAGCAGGGGAGCAGAAAGCTTCTTTTCTCTTATGTGCTACTGACGATGTGCTACCAAAGCCAGATCGATAAAAATAATTTCATTTGGGGTTTATGAGAAATATCCTGGTCACATGTTTAAAACTGAAGACGAGGAAACATGAAGTAATTAACAAATGCATTATAAAACATTGGAACACAATATTGAGTGCACTTTGCTCATTTTAGAGATAAGGAAACTGAGATCTGAGAGGGGATAATTTTCTCAGGTCACAGAGCCAACCTCTGATCACGTGCTCCTTCCATCAGCTGGGCTGTAAAGTCACTCTGTCATTCCCATGCTGCCTCTGGCACCAATGAGCAAGAGATTGTATTTCAGCCTCACTCGGCATCTCCGGTGAAACACACCCCTGGAAATTCCATAATCACCCACCCCCTTAGGAAGATTCCAAATGATGGAATGGAGCCCCCTGACCCCCACACATGGAATTTCTGAGTCCATCTCCCTCCCGGCCCTCCCGAGGTCCAGTCTGAGCTCCTCACCACCCAGCTGGGTCTAACGTTGAAAGCCTTATCTTCTGCACGGAATCCCTGAGCCCTGGGACACGAGGCTGTAAAGGTTAGATGCTCTGTATTCTAATTTCTGTCCTTGGGAAGAGACATTGTGGGGAGGAGAGAAGGAAGGAGAAGAGAAAACAGGTATGTGAGGCTTTTTGGTGTGTCAAACAAAGCCTTCCTGTTAGGGTTCCAAAAGCCTCTCTCAGTCTCATCGAACATCACTTCCTTGTGTTCCACGCTTGTGGCCACACCATTCCACCCCGAAGGACCTCTCCCAGATTCTCTCCTGACAAACTCCTACTCATCCTTAAAGGCCCAGTTCTAATAGCCCTTTCTCTCTGAAGCCTTTCCGGCCCACGCTTCTCACCCCTGCCTAGGCTGCAGGCTATCTTATTCAGTGAACCCCATCTTCACCCATCACAGGTATTTACCCCAACTTCTGTTCCCATAGCTGGCATTCCTACTAGGTCTTGAGTGCCCCAAGAGCAAGACTGTGATTATTCATACTCACTGGAAATCCCATAGTAACTTAAACATAGTACTCATTCAATGACTGCAGGTGAATGAAATAACATGGGCCCTCGAGGAAAGAGACACAGGAAAGCACAGGTCTGGAATCAGAGCCACCCAGAGAAAGAATGACACGGCCATCCTACCATTTTTAGGATTCTGTCAACGATGACGATTTTGCCTTTTCACAACTTCAGGCCGAAACCGCGCCTGCCCCCTGGGCTAGGTCAGTTCAGCAGGAGCTCAGCCAGCCGAGCACACTTACCACGAGAACCGCCACACATTCCTTCCAGCTTTCAGGGTGAGAGGTCCAGGGCAGCCAGGACACACCCGCTGCACTCTTCCCTCTACCCCTCACGCCCATTTAGCCTCAGAAACTGCTCCCTTCACGTGGCTATTTCTCCCGTCGCGTGACGACTGGGGAGCAAATGGGGACACAGATGGCGAGGCTTAATGTGAATAGAAGATGTTCAGAAATGCACGTGTGCATCAGCCAAGGGGGCGAGCTGCCACACAGGAGCCTCGGGGAGGGCAGCGTAAGCCTTCGGAAAGGAGAGTTCTGCCACCCGAAGCGGTGGCCTGGGCACCGAAGTCCTGGCTTCCAGCCCCCGCCCTGTGTGACCTTCAGAAACTCCCTGAACCTCTGTAGGTCGGTGTATGCTTCTGTAGTCTGACATTGAGTGTCTGGCAACAGGTTTCTGAATATAGAACAAAATTTTGTTTATGAAAATGTTTTTTTCTGGGGAAAAAAAAGTTAAGTGCTGGAATATTGAGATCAAAAGCGGCCGATCTCAGTGGGAGATGCCCATGGAGATAGGAAATCCTGGGTTCTTTTCTTGGCTCCATTAGAAATAAGCTATGGACAAGTCACTACCCTCGCTGGGCCTTTTCCCGCTGTAAGTTAGATCATGTCTCCCTCTATCAATACCCTTCCATGGCTTCCCGCTCCCCAGAGCCAAACCGACCCCACCCCCTCCCTGACACCATCCTCCCCTTTTCACTTGCTCTAGACTTCAGCCATTCCAACCTTTCCGTGGTTCCCTTGACCCTCACTTCTCATTCAGATGACATCTTTGAGTGACATGCTCCCTGACCATCCTCTTTAAACGTTCCCCCCTCCCCCTTTTAACTTTGGTGGTGGTAATTCTCACTCCTGGCATCGTATCGATGGTAGGCTCCTGATGGTAGGACCATGGCCCAGGCTAGAAGCCAGCCAGCCAGGGGGACCGTTGTGGCATGCCAGGTCTCCAGGGTAGTTGGACTGGATGGCTTCTGAGGTGTCCCCTGAGTCTGATATTCTGCAATTTGAGGCACAGGGAACTTGGCATTGGGCTCCCTCCCTTGGAAACCAGAAAGCATTTCTCCCGCCCACTTGGTTGGAGTCATTCTCCCCAATGAAGTCCTTTCACAGAATAACACGTAGAAGTCTTCCATCCACCAAGGTGGAAAGAGGAGAAATGGCCTTGAATCTTGCGACCTCCTCAGACTTCATGTGTTGTGAATGGGGAGATGGAGTTCAGTTGCCAGAAGAAATTACAGAAACTTCTCTCTATGGTGCACGTCCAACCTGCGGCCCAGGACGGCTTTGGATGCAGCCCAACACAGATTATTAAAACACGAAGAGATTTTTTGTGACCTTTTTTTAGCTCATCAGCTATCATTAGCATTAGTGTATTTCTTGTGTGGCCCAAGACAACTCTTCTTCTTCCAGTGTGGCCCAGGGAAGCCAAGCGGTTGGGCACCCCAGCTCTAGGCGACCTCTCAGTAGGTGGGTGCCCATAGGCCGCCATGCTATAGACAAAGCAGTGTGGAGGCAGGGCCTGGACTTCATGACCTCTCCAAGCTCTCGCCAGCCCGCCCCACCTATAATTCTATGATAAAACCATTAGAAGGCCCAGAGGTGATTTAGCCTCATTTGTCCCATTCTGGCGATGAAACACATTTTTTTTTTAAACCCCATAAACCCAAAACCATCATTCTGTTCCAGCAGACGGGGACAGGACAGTCATGCACGCCTTGGAGAGGAGGCGTTGCAGGGAGAGGTTAAAGCGGGTGGAAGGTTTGTTTGGATTGGGGTTGTCTCTTTTCATTTGGGGTTGATGGCGGGGCAGGGGGATGTTAAACAAGAAGTTTGATGACTGAACAAAAGCAGAGTGAAGGGGCAAAAAGAACGTGGAAAAACTCAAACCTGCAGTTTTCTGATCCACAGAAGGGAAACTCAAACTCTGCTCATTACGGCACATATTTATGGCCGATCATAACATGAAATTACAACTCCACGGCCTCTGCCAGGACTGTGGAGTTCTTCCCATGTGCTTCCAATTAAGCGCGTTTGAAGTTGCCCTGGATATTTATTTGTAGGGGATTTACTGCACAGAACGATTAAAGTTTGTTCTCGTTAGGAGTTTGGGGGTAGTTTTGGGGGGTGGGGCCATGCAAAGGGGGAGAGTTAGCTGGAGAGAGAAGGCGGGGGCTGCCAGGGTGCCCTGAATGAATACCTGTGTACGTTTAAAGTGCACACAAACACAGACACACACACACACAAGGGCCCTTTGTTTTGCACGTGGTGCGGGTCCCACATCTCCGACTGTGATTTTGTTTATAGGAAATCCTTTCTAATGCGCGTTTAGTGTTTCCATATGGAAATCTCCTAGGACGTTCCCCCCGCACCCCCTTTCCCCCTCCCCCTTTTTTATTTGGATAAGGCAAGAGAATAGGGACTGTACATTCCAAAGATTCATAGTCATTCCGGATCAAATTCAATGGATTTTGGCAAGAGTTGAAAAACCCAGATGCTGGGCTTCAGCCTCCCGCTGAGCCGCCTCCAGCTGCGAGTGTCTGGCGGAGGCACTTTGTAAAATCATGAAAACCCTATTAAATTCATGAAATATAATATACTGTCGTTGCAGACTAACTTTCCATTGAACTGTCCGTGAAGAGAGAATTCAGTTAACTTGCCGGCGAAGGGGGGATTGGCACGGCTGGGGCAGGGTGTCGGGGCCTGAGGCAGGAGGCGCTGCAGTGGGAATTCTTAAAAGGGCTTGTACATGTCTGAGTCTGGGTAGCAGGGCTCCTTCGGACCCCAGCACCCCCAGGCTTCCTCAAAGTTTGACTCTTCTAAGAAAAGGAAGTGGTCACCATGATGCCTCTCTCTGTCCACCTATTGAAGATTCAGCAGTGACCAGTCAGCTGCCGGCATGATTCGTTTCAGAGCACAAGGGATCCCAGCAACTCCCAAAGGAGATTCAGGGTCTACCCTTTGTTTGATAGCAGAGGGGCCAAGGGCAGAGGAGAGAGAATGACCGGCGGAAGGTCCAGGAGACTGAAAACCCAGAGCTCCCGAATCCCAATTTAATTCTTTCCACCAAAGCATGCCACTTCCCTGGACACACAGGGCAGGCCCCTTCCCTGAGCACGGGCACTCTCTGTCTCAGCTCAGAGCTGCTGACAACACTGGTCTTTGCATGAACTCATGGGCCCAGACGACCCCCAGCTATAAAACGGTCCATCCTGAAGAAGCCGGACACTCTGAGTTCATTTCCTATTGGACTATAACTCAGATCATAGAATGATTTCATGTTTATTTTCAAGCAGAACAGGGTGAGGGACTCCCTGGAGGTGAAGGTGAATTGGTTTTGTTCTCTGGAAACTGCCACAGGACCTGAGTGATTGCAGGAGCTCAGGTGTGTGTGTGTGTGTGTGTGTGTGTGTGTGTGTGCGCGTGTGTGTGTGTGTGTGTGTGTGCATGTGTGTGTGTGTGTGTGTGTGTGTGTGTGTGTGTGTGTGTGTGTGCGCGCGCGTGTGTGTGTGTGCGCGTGCGCGTGTGTGTGTGTGTGTGTGTGTGTGTGTGTGTGTGATTGTGTGCATGAGTGTGTCCACCACGTGAGACCTTCCTTCCCCATATGTGATGGCACTTTAGGGATCCAAAGTCCAGACTCCTGAAGTGGAAAGGTGCCCAGAACATTGTGACCCTCCTGTCATCCACGCAGTGGTCCCTGAAACAGGAATAGCACACTCCACAAGCAGCAACACCTCTGACCTAGCTGCCAGGGGCAGCTTCATGCATGGAAAATGATAGGAATAAAAGCTGACTTTGATTGAGTGCTTACAGCGTGCTAAGGCACTGTGCTGAGAGTTTGGCATGGATCAAATCATTTAATCCTAACAACAATCTGATGCAATGATACTATTATCTCCCTTTTGCAGATGAGAAAACTGAGGCAAGTTGCCTAAGGTCTCCTAACTAAGATCACATGATGACAAATGACTGAGCCAGTGTTTGGTTCTCTGCAGTCAGGTTCCAGAGTCTAAGCTCTCAAACTATTCACCCCACCAGCCACCCAACCACACACACCTGAATACCAATGGGAGACCCTGAGGCCTTAACTGTCCTGCCCCTTGGAGGTGCACACTTTGAATTAAACAGCACACACTCTCTCCTAACCCTTTTGATATGCAAATATCCTTGGGTGTGGTAATGCATTAAGTCACTAATACTCTTAGCCAGGGTTTCACAAGCTGTAATGGGTAAACAAATGCCCTACCAATCTTGTTGAAATGCAGGTTCACTCAGTAGGTCTGTGGAGGAGCCTGGAATCTGCATTTCTAATGAGCTCGCAGGCCCTGCTGGGCTGTGGAGCACACCTTGACCTGATTGCCTTCATCCATGACAAGAGGCATCCACAAGAAGGCACATGTACAGGCAGCTGGGAGGGCCAAAAACATTTCATCAGTTCCACAGCAGTGGCCCAGCCTGATCTTCTTGCTGCCCATCAGAGCCACTAGATGTCCAAGCTGCAAAACCTGGGGAAGATGCAGAGTCTTTGGGGCCATGAGAAGCCCTGTAATTGAGACCTTTGCAGCCAGGCAGGAACAGAGCCCAGTGCCTCTGCCTTGCTGGCCAGGACAGGAATGAGTGTATGTAATCACTGGGTCGGGAACAGTCAGCACCCTGGCTTCTCTCCCATCTGGAGGGGAAGGCCGCTGCTGACCAAGGGAGCTGGCCAGAGTGGCAGTTTCCACCTCTTAGCAGTGAGTTTGGGCAGACAGTTACCTTTCTGATTCCATCTGACGTGCAAAATGAGAGCGTTGCACTAGATAATCTTTCAATCCCTCCTCTCCTTCCCATCCCAATCTATAAATGCCTGTAGAGTAAATAAAAGTTCAGCCCATCACTTGCATGTCTAAATAGCCTGACATTAGGGTATCGGATAGCAGTAGTCTCCTGGAGACTGAGCACCATATGGAGGCTGAACACCATAAAGAGTTCTCCCACCAACCTGGGCACCCCATGCCCAGCCTGCATCTTGGGGGGCAGACATAGGAGGTTGGTCCCCAAGCATGTGACCCAAAAGCGGAGACTAGAAGGTAGAAGCCTTGTCCCCAGGGCTCTGGTCACAGTCAAAACACACGGTCTCGTGCTCTTCCTAGCTCTGAAGGCCTTGCAACAGCCAAGAGAAGCAGGCATTTGAGAGGAGGAAGGGGCAGCGCCTAAGCCCTGGCCTCTTCTGGCTTTCTCTGGCGAGGGGAGACAA
This sequence comes from Lyroderma lyra, assembly GCA_004026885.1. Taxonomy (NCBI): domain Eukaryota; kingdom Metazoa; phylum Chordata; class Mammalia; order Chiroptera; family Megadermatidae; genus Lyroderma; species Lyroderma lyra. Next base: position 116,932 of record PVJL010003510.1, read on the forward strand.
AGCACTGTGACAGGAACACCCAGCACACAACTGGTCCAGCCAGCAGAGCCGGGCTTAAGTCCTCATTCCCCCAGATCTAGGTGACAGACCCCGAACCTCTGTGGTCTTTAACTTTCCTGTGAATGCCATTCCCTGAGAGGGCTGGACACAGAGTAGGCGGGCAATAACTGAAGCTGTCCCTCCGAGTGACTGTTGGTATTTATCAGACACCCCCAGATCTAGACCCTGGGAACCTGCCTTGCCGAACTACTAAAGAACCAGGGTTCTAGACCAGTGTTGTCCAATTAGAAACATAGTGCAAGCCATCAATGTGTGCCACATGTGTAACTTTTTAGTAAAAGTTTTAAAAATTTAAGTATATTACATTCAAAAATTACAAGTAACAGGCCCCATGAATTTTAATCTCTTACTTAATTTAGCCTAATGTATTCTAAATAGTATCATTTCAACATGAAATCAACATTAAAATTATTAATGATATATTTTCTATTCTTTTTGGTACTAAGTCCTGGAAATTCAGTGTGCATTTTACATTTAGAGCACATCTCAATTTGGACCAGTCATATTTCAATTGTTCAATAGTCACACGTGGCTAGTGACAACTGTACCGAAAAATGCTGATATAGAACAGAAGACACCAATGGACCACATCCCAGTGATGGCTGGAGCGTGGGTAGGGTTTACTCTTTCTGTCTTCTCCAACAGCTCTGCCCCAGCATTCCCCAATAATAATACTACTAATAAGAGAATAATCCTAAGAATAATGTTCTTAGAGGTGGTGAGTAGGCATTTCCTCAATCTTATGGAAAAGGTTAACAAAAGAATTGCTAGAAAACGTTGCTGTTTTTATTGATCTTTAGTATTCAAGCTAAGTAAGACCTGTGGGCTTGCTGTGGCCATGAAACTTTAAGACATTAACACCACCTCCTTCCTGCTGGACCGTGGCCCCTAAACTCCTTCAATTAAAAAAAAAATGGAACAATGACTGACCAGCTCAAAAAGTACCTATGGGAGGAGTTCCAACACATGAAATGTTCATTGCTGTTTCCTTTAAAAATGTGACGTAAATGAGGACCTGGGCTACAAGAGCACAGGGTGTGGTTAGAACAGACTTCGTGGGTGATGGGTTTAAAACACTGAGTGGGGACATCAGGGGACAGAGGTTAATGCAGAAGGAATGCAGTATTTGCTGCTAGAGGAGCGATTTGGAAAGCACTGGGGTGCACAGTACAGATGAGTCAAGCACAGGGTACCAGGAGAGAGGGTGCAAGGATGCAGGGTGCAAGGATGCTAGAGCAATGGGGGTTTAAGTGTAAGACCCATCGCAGAATATTAGACATTCGATACGAGGTATGAGGGTCCCAGCACGTGGAATGAGGGAAAAGCAGCCTTTGAACAAGTCATGGCCCCCTCCGGTCAGAGAATGGCACTGCAGGACTTGCCTTATTTATCACTAGGATTGCAAGGTCCTGCTTGTCCCTCCCTTCCTCCCTGACACCCTCTTCTCCCCGCGTCTCCTGCACCAATTGTTGCCTCTGTTAGCGGAAGGCATCAGGACCAGGGGCAAACCAGGGGACGGCAGGGTCGGTGATAGCAAGTCTGTCACAATCTTGGCACTTTAAGAGTCTCGTCCTTATAAAAATTGGGATACTATTTACTAGGTCACTAGACTGAAGACTGAAGCAGATGTCTTCTAGCTCTCAATTCTGGAATTCTAGGCAGCAAGCCAAGAACTCCTCAGTCTCACTACCAAAGGGAGACTTCCACACGTGGACTTCATTGCTCACCACTCACTCTGACTCCACCGCTCTCAGTCATGGTCACATCTTTTCAGAAAAGGCTCCTTCTGAGCAACTGCCCATCAACCCTCCCTATGTCCACCCCACCCCACCCACACACACACATACACAGAGATGAGCACAGACACACATGCAGACATACACACACACATGCATGCACACACACACAAAAACTTTCTCCCATTTTTGTGAGACTTCACCTCCCTCCAGAAATGAAAGCTTCTTTTTCCAAAGCCTTACCTCTTTCCAAACCATGCCCAAACTTGTAGTCTTCCATGAAACCTTCCTGCATTAATCACCCCAAAATCTGACCACCTCATTTATTCAACCATCTCAACAGTTTTACCTACTTGCACAACCAACCACATTTTAAAACTATTTCCTAGCATCATACAAATAATAATATGCTTTACACCCTTTCAATGTGTTTGCATATCTATTATAGCACCAAGGATAATGTTATGCAAAAAGCAGGAGCTCGTTAAAAGTGAGCTGAAAAAAGTCATCTCCACAATGTCTCTGAGGAATTAAAGAGTTAACACTTACTTAGCATTCAACAATGTGGCCAGCACTGTGCTAAGTACTTTATATGCAATATCTCATTTCATCAATAACCCTATAAGGTAAGGTATTATAAATATTCTTTTAAAAAGCTGTGGCATAAAAGGCTCTAGAACATTAGGCAGTCTGACTTCAAAGCCCACACTTTTGCCACTGCACTAAACTATCTTTCCACTTAACCACTAACTAAACTGAAGCACTGAAGCATTGAGTGACTTCCCCAAAGTCACGTGGTTGAGGTTAGAAACCAGGTACTCTCAACTGAGCCTCCCTGCCTCTTTCAAGCTTTGCAGTTGGGTTCTCCCTTCCACCCAAGAGATATCACATATACAGGAAACAGCGAAGAGTTTAAAGCAAGCTTGTCCAAACTGTAGCCCATGGGCTGCATGCAATGCAGGTCCAACACATCCATAAATCGAATGAGGTCCAACACAAATCCATAAACATTCTTAAAACATGACAAAACTTACATGTGGACCTTTTTTTTTTAGCTCATCAGTTATCATTAGGGTTAGTGTCTTTTACATGTGACCCAAGACAATTCTTCTTCCAGTGTGGCCCAGGGAAGCCAAGAGGTTAAACACCCCTAGTTTAAAGCCAGGCAGAGACTCAGTTTCCCCTTCTGCAAAAATAGAAGTAGTAATAATTACCTAGCAGAGTTGCTGTGAGGATAAGGACCAAGAAAGTCTCTCAGATTTCCTGGCATGGAACTAGGTACTCAGTCAGTAGCAGCCTCCAGCCTCTTCTCTTCCTTCCAGCCTCCCTCCCTCCCATACTCTGCAGTCTTGCAGGTCGCATCCTTGTTGGCTTCACCTGACCTAGTCCTTGGGAGCCAGCATCCAACTGAGCAGGCCGACCCCAGCATATTCATGAAAGAGATTTTTGCTCCCAGCACTCATGAAGACAGTGCAGAAGTGGGACCAAGGGCCTGTGCTGTTCATACTTCATGGAGGCCCTCCCACTGAGAGGTGCAGATTTCTTCCAAGAAAAAGAAAATCACCCATTTTGGGTGGGAGGAGAGCATCTGCTCTGGGAGGAATCCCTGCCCTGCTCACAAGGACCCTCTCCTCCCCAGTGCCCCTTTAAACCCTCCCAATGCACCCCAGTTTTGCTCTCCTGTCTTGCCACAACAGCGTGAAGCTAAATTAATTAATGTAAGGAAACCATGTGGAAATGCTTGGCTTGCCAAGTGCTTTGATAACTTTGAAACACTATTGGAAGCCATGGAAATTGGCACGGCTACCTGGAACAAAATTGATCTCACCCACAGGACTCCTGAAGATTGATTTTGGTTCATAGAAGCAAATGCAGATAGAGCAGGCTCTTCATTAAAAATGAGGTGGATGTATTTCAAATTCTTATTGGGGAGTAGGGGGATATTAGAATTAAAAGAGAAAGAAAGATGCCAGAATGGGCATCTTCCCATGATGTGTCAACCCTGGAGGGAATTGTCTGGGAGTTGGATAAGAGAAAGGGATAACTCATACAGTGAGGCATGTTGGCTAGATCAGTTTAGGTCTCTCTACCATTTCAGCTGGGTGTGTTTACACATGCGCAAAAGGAGGGCAGGCATGTGATTTTCTTCCCCAGGCTACCTCATCTTTGCTATGTGCTATTCCTCGAGGCTCCTGATAAAGGAGTCAGGAGAAGAGGCACCCTCACCTGAGAGGTGGTATGGCTGGAGGAAACCAAGAGGCCTATCCCAGGCAAGAGGCTGGGTATGCTTCCCTTTATAGCTCATCTATCAGTCAGGGGTCAACCAGAAAAGTAAGAGAGAGAGAGAGAGAGAGATGATAGATAGATGATGATGATGATGATGATGATGGTGATGATGATCATACATGCATACATACATACATACATATATACATACATAATGGATAGATAGATGATAATAGATACATACATACATATATACACAGATAATGGATAGATACCATATTTTTGCATGTATGAGATAATACTTCTGTCTAAAATTGTTAGAAAAAAACTGGGGCTTGTTTTATACACAGGTAACCAGTTGAGAGGGTTTCTTAATGTTGGGTTAGAAAAGTAGGGGTTGTCTTATACATGGGGGCATCTTATACATGGAAAAATACGGTGGCTAGATAGAGAGAGAGAGAAATGTAGATTGATTTATTGCAAGGAGACTGTGGGGGCCGATTTGGCAAGTCCCAAATCCAGAGGGAGCTCTCAGGCATGAGCTGAATCTACTGTCCACAGGTAGAATTTCTTCTTTCTCAGGAAAGCCTTAGTTCTGCCTATAAGGCCTTTCAACTAATTAAATAGGCCCACCCAAGATCACATAGGGTGGCCTCTCTTTCTTAAAGTCAATCGATTGTGGACTTTAACCATATCTACAATGTACCTTCACACCAATATCTAGATTAGTGTTTAGTTGCATAACGGGGGAACTGTAGCCCAGCCAACCTGATGCCTTAAACGTCTATCACAGCTCCTCCTCAACTGTCAGACCCATCTACCACCTATGAAATCTCCCCTCCTTGACTGGTTCTGTAGTGTCCCTATGCCCAGGAATGGCCTTTGAGCTGTCTGCCAACTAATCCCATCTACACCTCAGACAGGTCTCCAAGATAGATGTGTGTCTTCTCACTGTTTATCATTCTCACGCGAGTTCCTGAAGTGGCCTCCTGGGCTTTCTCTTTCCCTGCCTCCAAATCCACGTTGCCAAGAGAGCATATTTCTAAGCTCTGCACCTGGGCCAGCCCTCTCAGTGCTAAGATGGCTGCCCACATGCTACCTGGTAAGCTGCGCACTCCTCACCTGCCCACCTTACCCTCTCACTTTGTCATCTTTGCTGCTACCATCCTAGAACTGGCCACACCAACGCAGTCCTCAGCATCAAGGCTCCTCTGACCTGCACCCATGTCTTGCCTCACCACCCCTTACTCCCCATTGAGCACTAGTTTAGAGCGTGCTGCTCTCCAGGTGTGGGAAGCACCCTCTCTGGGCTCTCCCAGCACCCCACTGCTTCCCTCCGGACACTCATCACTCTGTGGCATCACTACCTGGCTTGGCTGTCTGCCCCGATCACAAACTGATGAACATCTTAGCACCCCCACCCCAGTGCCCATCCTGACATCCATCTGGCTCACAATGTGTGCTCTCTGAAGGTTGACTGAATTAATGGACAAACTGTTTGCCACCAGCCATATCCTAACCCCTCCACGGTATCTCCAGCTCTTTCAGCAGTGCACCTCACTTTCATCATGCTCTTCCCTTATTTCCATCTGAAATGTATTGGGGTGGGGAATGATTTTTTTCTTCCTTCTCCTCTCCTCTGTCAATTTGAGAACTGTTTTCAGCAATAACAGTGTCACGATAATTTACGGTGTATGGAAGTTAGGGCCTGAGACAGTAGGGCCGGTTTCAGGAACTGAAAAATCACAGGTGGCTTCAGCATTGCGGGTTAACCAGGCAGGGTGAGGGCAGCTGGATGCTGATCTGAGCAGGGCCATCCACCTTGAATAGGGAACCTCTGCAGGATTCTCAGCAGGAGAGGGACAGGCTCCCGTTACAGCCTAGGAGAACCTTCTGTTGGCAACACAAGGAGAGGTGGGGAGACCAGCTACACGGCTATTTCCAGAAGGCACTTGAAAAGAGATGAGGGATGGAAGCAGGCTGGGCCCCCATGAGACGAGGAGGAAGCAATGGAATTTGAGGCTCCAAATCTGGGATGAAAATGGAAAACCTGCCCATACAGGCAGATGTTCAGACATACATAAAGAATAAATTCTTTGACAGTCCCAGCCTTTTATCCACTTATACAACCAATATTATTTGAACATGTGATTTGCTATAGGCCTAGAAACAAGACAGTGAATAAGACCTAGTCCCTGCCCTGGGGGGCTTCATCTCTGCGGGAGGGACAGACAGGAAACACATGGAATATGTCAGTGTCAGGTGGTGGTGATTGCGCTGAGGAAAATTGGGGGCCGGGGCAAGGAGACAGGCTGTAGCAGAGAGGCGACTGGAGAACGCCTTGCTGAGAAACGGGGTGGGGATGGGGATGACTCACCAATGGGAATGGCACGGGCAATGGTCCTGGAGCACAAGTGGGCTTATGGACAAAATGCTCAAGTCAGGGGAGGAATCGATGAGAGGAGATGACATCAGAGAAGTAGCCAGAGGCCAGGTCGCAAGGGCCAAGTGGGCAGCAGAAGGGCTTTGGCTTGTGTCCGAGTGAGCTGGGCTGTCAGAGGAGGGGTCTGGAGCAGGGGAGGAACTCGTGCTTGGTACCTGAAGGACCACTCAGGCCACTTGGGCCAGACTGGAGGCAGCACAGTAGGACTCACAGAGACTGGTCCAGGTCCAGAGGCTGCTCACATGACCTAGGAGAGATGATGGTGCCTGAAGCTGCACCACCTAGCAGTGAGGTGACAAGGGAAGTCAACTCCAGGTGTAATGTAGAGGTGGAACTAACAGGAAATGCTTGTGCACTGGGAGTGTGGTATGTGAGTAAAAGAGGGGCCTGAGTAACAGTTTTGGAGGCTGGAAGTCCAAGATCAAGGTGCCGTGAGATTCAGTGTCTGGTGAGAGCCCACTTCTTGGTTCACAAACAGCCATCTTTATGATGTATCCTCACATGGCAGAAGGGGCAATGGACTTTTCTGGGATCTCTTTTATAGCAACCCTGATCCCATGATGGGTAGTCCACCCTCATGACCTAATCTCCTCCCACAGGCTCTACCTCTAGATACCATCCCATTGGGGATTAGATTTTCAACATATGAATTTGGACACTGTGGGGACACAAACATTCAGTCTATGGCAGTGAGTGATAGTCCCTTTTACTGAGACTGGGGGGGGCCTCACAGGCTGATCAAGTCTGGGGAGCTACAGGCCAATCAATACACACCAAACCAGAGATGCATAACACATCTTGCATTTTGTAGACCATCCACACATTTATGCAGCAGCTATGACTCACACACACCATGGAGACTCTGAGGCCTGGAACATTCTCAGATGCCTTCTGATCAAAACTGAGTCAGCAGGGGTTTATTGTTCAGTCTGGATTTGTCCATGTAGGTAACCTCTGTCACTTCTGACCCACCATGACATTTTACTCAGAACCCCCTCTTCCCTCTTGGAAATGATCTCTCTACAGAGATAGGCAAAAGGACATTTGAGACACTGGATCTTAAACGGGGTGGGGATGGGGAGGGAGTCAAGCCTCAGTGTCATTGTGGGGTGGGGGTGACTCAAGGGGCTGCCCACCCCACCCTTGCATTTCTCCCATGGCTCTCTTGAGTGGTCTGTATCAACAGGGTCACATTATTACTTGTGGGGGCACTAGGCACTTGGCTTTCATAGGTCCCTTCCTCCATAAAAAAATATTAAAAATTGTATTTTATGACTGCATTGTTATGGAGAGAAATAGAATGCAGGCTGGGTTGTATGCAATTTTTTTCTTCTGATTTTAAAAGAAATTAAAGCATCTTTGCTGGCCCTTAAACACATCAAGGGCTCTAGGCACTTTGCCCACTTTGTCTGTTGGAAAGTGACCTTATGTATATAGGAGTAGTGATGGCCATCAGGAGACCTGGACCCTTGTCAGGTCAGTCTCCCCACCTCTCAAGGCCTCTGCCTCCTTCTCTTTCCAAGGAGGTGTGGGACTGGACCATCTCTCACCTGTCTTCTAGCAATAACTCCCCAAGATGCTACCTAACGCATGCAGACCTCCAGCTTCATTTTTAACTTCTTACCCCAAGGGAAGGCTCTTCCCCCAACTACAATATTAAACTTGTTTCCTTTTGCTGGATCTCCTTCTCTCATCAAATCATGTGCTGATGTGTGCAGCCACTGATTTCCAAAAAGCGGCCATAAAACCATAATGAGTGTAGAGACACCAACGTGAAAATGACAGAGAGAAAGCCATAAACACTCAAATAAATATATAAATACAAACGAGTCCATAAACCACACCCTGGAGGTATTTTAAATGCATAATGTAGCATTTATATCTCTTACTTTGCACAGCAGAACTTTCAAAGGAAATTCATTTAATTCTATTGCTCACACCCTAAACCCCCATCCAGGAGTAATCGCTAATAACCAGCACAATTACCGCCTCCCTCCTGATGGAGAGTTCATTTCAGAAGCTCATTCTTGAATTCATTATCATGCTGGAAATGAGCTGAATTGCAGGGGATGTGACCACATGGCATTCCCCTGCTCCCTTTCTCTTGGGTTCAGCGACATTCCTGCAACAAGCTCAGACCCTGACCTGCTCTGACTATTGCAAAAGTAGTTACCTCTCAATACCTGGCAGGGTTAAAGAAACATGGAAGGAGTTAGGAAAAGAACAGATCATTCTGTTTTGTTATGGGCTTGATGGGCAGAAGGATGTCCCCACCACCACCACCACCATGTAGCATGATTCCCCTCCTGAGGAACAGAGCCCAAATGACAAGCATGCACTGCACGCTGGCTAACAGCAGGCCCCGTGCTGAATACTTTCAGGTGCTTTTTCACCCAATCCTCACCCTGGCCCTGAAGTAAATTCACGGCCAGTTAAAAAATTTGTTGGCCCAATGCAAAATGAAAGTGGGGGGTCCCTTGTTCAAAAAGCAGGAGAAAAGTGCAGTTAAAGGTACTACATAAGACTGTTTAATTCTTCTCTGTGTGGTTCATTCTCTTTCTCTCTCTCTCTCTCTTCCTCCTCTCCCCCATTCTCTCACTTTCTTGATCTGCCATGGTGCTATTTAATGTTGTACTTTCTAGGGCACAAGAGTGTAGACCCTCACAGGCATCCAGGGGCCCCACCCTGAGACTCAGTGCACACACCAAAGGCACACTGGCTTCAGGTTTCCCTCCCACCAGCCATCAGACTGACACCCCGTGCCCCAACCAGAATGGAGGAGTTGAGCCAGGCACATCCCCTCCCACAGACCTCCACCCTATCCTGCTATGAGTGGATGAGCCCCAACAGATTGCAACCTCTACTCCAGGATGCGTTTGGCACCCAGAATGGACCAAGATGTCACGGGGTGCTTCACCCAACCCTGACCCTCCCCAAACCTGTGCACAGGCACTTGGGCATACCTGTGCACAGAGGGTAGCAGCAGTGCCCAGGTGAGGGGCTAAGAGGGAGAAGCTGGGCATGGCCATGGGCACCAAGAGGAAGGGGGTAGGTGGTCAGGAACTGGGGGAGGTCATGGGTGGCAGAACTGAATGTAGGTCCAGGTGCTAAGCCTCCCTCACCCAGAATCCATTGTCCTATTGCATTTTACTGAATAATTAAAGATATTTGAACTATTAAGAATTTCAAGATGGCAATTGTAGAGCACCAAACCGCAAGCCCGGGGCCCTTTTAAGCATAGCCATATGCAATTGCACAGGTCAATTGCCCATGAAGCTGACCCTGAGTAGACATTACCACCGTCCTCACTGTGCAGATGGGAGCACTCAGGCCCAGTAATTTGCCCAAGGTCACGATGCTGGGAAGTGGGGGTAGGGAATGGGGAACACTGAAACTCAAACTCACTCATCTGCCTCCAGAGCCTCCTTCTTTAGCACTTCATGCATACCTATGCCAGCAAACCTGACTGCTGCCCCTCAGAGATATCAGCACAAAACCATGTGGTCTGGTGGAAAAGGCAAAAGAGCATAGACACCCCAAACTGCCCCATCCTGCTGACTCAGCTACTGACAGGCTATGTGACCTTGGGAAAGTCACTTAGATTCCCAAGCTTTAGCCCAATCTGCCACATGGAGGCGCTGTGAAGAAAATTAAAAACATGAGGTCATAAACGTACATTTATATAGAAGCATGAGTGTCTCCTAACACAGCGGTCCCCAATCTTTTTGGCACCAGAGACTAGTTTCGTGGAAGACAATTTTTCCACAGATGATGGTGGGGGGAGGGGGATAGTTTGGGGATGATTCAAGTGCATTACATTTATTGTGCACATTATTTCTATTATTATAATTACATTGTATTATAATATATAATGAAATAATTATACAACTCACTATAATGCAGTCGAACCTCTCTGCTAATATTAATCTTGTATTGTCAGCCACTCCCCAGCACTAGCATCACTGCCTCAGCTCCACCTCAGATCATCAGGCATTAGATTCTCATAAGGAGCACGCAACCTAGATCCCTCATATGCACAGCGATGGGGAGTGGCTGTAAACATACACGATGCTTTGCTCACCCGCCGCTCACCTCCTGCTGTGCGGCCCAGTTCCTAACAGGCCATGGACCAATAGCAGTCTGTGGCCCAGGGGTTGCGGACCCTGCCCAAACATATAGAAGATGAGTAGAAAAGCCATCTCCTCCTTTCCCAGACTTCCCCCCACCTTCTAGGCAACTGATCTTATCCCCAAATGTCCAAAGAAGACAGTGTACATGATCTGTAACCTAACTGCTCTGTGGACACACAGTAAGAGAGGGACAAGACTGGTGGTTTCTTAAGAACCTCAGGCCCTTTCAAGAGATCAGAAGATACCCCAAGAAATCATTCAAGTTCTTTCAAAGAATTCTCCTTTAGGATCAGCTTTTTGTTTCTTGAGGCCAAGCAGCTTGTACTTTCTTGTTGTAAATGCAGACACTTGCGTGCTTTCTCCAGAGCAAAAAATTGGTTGACACTTACCACTGATGGATTCAAACATTTTGACTGAATTCATTTAAATGCCCATCAGTTTAGTCAATTGATGTCATATCAAATATCTGTCAGCACCGCCAGCCAAGTCAATTAGACACCTGGCCTTTTTAGTTAGCTACACTTGTTATTTCCAAAACAAAAATAAAAAATCAAGATAAAAATAACCTATTGATTTAGTTAGCAACTGACTCATAATGTCTATCAAAAAGTACATTTTTGTCAAACGACTAATTTTTTTTCACTGAATCTACTAAATCAATCAGTTGTGTGTTGGGGGGGGGGGTTGGCTATTGAACAGATGTGTCAGCTTGCTGAACAAGCGGGGAGGTAAATATCAGAAATAAAACCATCCCAAAGCTTCTATCAGAATAGCCACTGCTCAATCGTCCACAATAAATGAGCACTGGAATCCTGCAAAATGCATGACAGGTAGTTCCTAATCCCAACAATTTTGTAGGTTGAAGAGCATTTTTCTCTCCTTTCTAGAAATTCACCTTCCTGTTTCTTGTTTGTCCATAATTGATAAGAAAATGGGTGTGGTTGCACAGAGAGTGCCATGATTTGTATCCCGGATTGCCCATCAACAAGCCGATGGCAGGGTCACTGAAAATGAAGCTTGACTGTACAGGGTCCTGCAGAAGTAATGCCCTTTTTTATGAGCTACTTATCTATACCAAATCTTTTATTAATATTACAAAATCATAACCATGTAATTTTGTAACATAACAATATTTTAACTATTTAAAAAAGGTTGTTACTTCTGCTGGACTCTATTTATTGTGGTCCTTTGAATGTTGTATTACACTGAATTAATTCTGAAAGTTGTGATTCCTACCCAAGTCCAAAAGATTATGATAAAATCAGTAGTCAACATAGTACCCTGAACGACAGGGTTAAGATCAGGTTCTTTCGTTGTTAAAACTAAAACCATTAGAGCTGGCCTTTGACACTCTCTTCTCTGCCTTTACTGTTTTTCCCCCAAGCCTCAGGAGCCCACCACCTCCTCTTCCACCCCCTCCAAAGATGCCCAGAGCCCTAACACTGTCCCAGAGCTCTCCCCACAGGTGGAACCATTTAATAAACCAAGTCACACTAAAGGATGTTTGACTTGGTGTGCTAACTCTTTCCAGGGGCGCTTGTTTTTCAAAAGAGAATACAGGAAGAGGTCTGTGTGTAGTTCCAAGGAGTGAATCACTAATGGTGTAATTTAAGATGCCAGGTAACTGGAACGTGTCCAAGTGTGAGCAGATATGGTTTTAACAAAACCAGGTATTATCCAGGGCCAGGATGCTTAGAGAATCAGAATATACTCTTAAATGTATTCATACAGAATTAAGTGACCCACTTTTGTCTGATCCAAATTCTCCACTGGTCAGAGTTTTTCCTGGTCACAGACACGTCTGCGATGGGAATCAGCTGATTATTTCTTACTGTTCACTCATCACTTACAATTCACTCTTCTGATTTTTCTCTGTTGCCTATGCAGTGCCACTTTGTCAATCCCTGCCCTTTATTGACTGTGTTCTGATGGCTGGAGTAAGCGAATTACTTCAAGAATGGCTGTGGTGCAAAAAGAGCACTCCTTGCTGGGTTCTACGTGATAGAACTGGTGTGTGAGACAATTGGTCCTAATGTCAGGAGGCGATTCACCATCATGGGGAGCAGGTTGCCACAAACCATTCTATCAGTGACATAATTTTGTAGGGTACATAATATTTACCTTTTTTCTTTTATTCTGAGTACCTAGTGGAGGATCAAGTGATTTTGGGAGGGTTGGGAGAAACCATTTATTATAGGTTGCTTGATTGATTTAAATACACAATTTAGTGTTCTAAGTAATAGAACTCACAGATAATAACATTTACTGAACACCTACTATGTTCCAGTAGTTTACTGTTCTAAACAATTTATAGACATGTCGTATCTAATCCCTATAGGTAGGTAATGTTAATATCCCCATCATACAGTCAAGGAAATTGAGGCACGGCATGTACAGAGTGATTAAATAGGATCAAATGATCTTGATAAATACTGAGGTCAAATGGTTTTGCAGATAAAATACTCTAAATTTTAAAGACTACTTCTTTGGAGCCCACTGAAAATACACTTCAGAGTAACAACCTTGCTTTATAAATACATCAGAAGCATCATAAACCAAGGAGTCCACCTTCCTGCATTAGGCCAGAGGACGTATATTGGACCTAGGGCAAGCCCTTGCACAGTCTAGACCCAAGCCTATGCCTAACTTCATGGCCTCCCAATTCCTTTATTGTGTAATTCTACCAGAAAAGTACTTTTGAGCAGGCCCCCCCAGCATGTTTGCTTAGTTACAGGTTATATACATGTACTTACAACAGCCGGTATGGCAAGACACAGCACACACTAGCTATGGGTCATCTTTAATGACCGTGATGTATGAGTAAATTCTTTTTAAAGTAGATTCCATAACTTTGACTTTTTTCCCTTTGGCCTCATCTTCATCATGGCTGATTAGGTTGTCATTGCCTTTACTTCCTAATGCAGCTGATGATGAGCTCAGAATCAGAACTGAGGCAGCACTAGCCCCGCCACTTCCTGGTGATTCATCTGGGCTTGTAGAAGTCAACCTTTCTTTATCATCAGAAGCCTCTTTGCAGGAATCTGAGTAATCCACTTGTCCATTTTGTAGAAATCCTTTCACACCATGGGAGTTCCACTTTTTGCCAAAATGATAACAGTAATAATAATATTAAACCAATTTAAACACACACACACACACACACACACACACACACACACGTGCACGCACATACACACACTTATCTAGGAAGTCTGGGTCCAGAGCCTGCTCAGGCAGCCACCAACCTCTTAACCTTGTGATGCTGACCTTCACACAGTACACAAGGTTCATACCTGACCTGTGACAACTGAAACCATCATCTGAGCCAGAACACCTTACTTTAAATGGTGGTAAAACTTAATTTCCCTTATAACTTTTAGAGAAAAAATATACATAGAAGTTCTAATATTTTCTACCCATACCCCCAAGGGACTGCCTTATTTTCCCCTCAGGATGAACGCCCCACTTTGGGAACCACTGATTCTAGTTCCCCTTAAAATACAGCCTCTTCTGCAGAGGAGGATAGAGAGGCCCACTGAGACTGAATGAGACTTAATGTCCTGCCCAGGAGTTTTGTCATCCTGGGGGCACTGAGAAGCATGATGAAAGGGTCTTAAAGTAGAGGTGATATGACCTGACTTGCATTCTTACAAGATTATTCTGGATGCACCAGGAAGCATGGATCGTGGAACACACAGATAACAGGAGTTGTAACAAGAGGCGTGGTAATGGTCCCAGTTAAGGTTGCAACCTTTTGAATGGACACAAGTGGGCAGATTCACAAGACAGTTAAGATTTGGTTAGTAATTAAACGTGCCCAAGGTTAAACAGCTGGTAGGTGGCAGAGCTAACTTTAGATCCCAGGTCTCCTCCCTCCCCATGCAGTGATTTTTCTTCTGATTGGCGGTGTCAGAGAACACCTGGTCCCTCTGTGTGACGCTCCCCCTGGGAGATGGGTGATGGGGAGTGGAGCCCAGACAGCAGCCTGCAGTCTCCAGCTGGGTGATGAAGGAAGGCAACCGGAAGGGAAACGCTCTGCCTCCTCCAGATGTATTTATCTTTGCAGGAGCCGGGAGGGGCTCCAGGAGAAACTGTTTTCTGGGTATTGAATCCCATATTGAAATAACACACTTCTCAGTGACAACAAACAGATACTCCAAGTAACTATTCGTTCCAGCCCAGGCCTTAATAAAAACCATAATCCATCCAGCTGAAGGGTGGACGGTTGACAGAAAGGTGCCAACGTGGGGGAAAGAGAAGCAGGTTTTTGTAATCACTCCCACGAGGGAGCTCTCATCTTTCCTCTGGGCTGTTTGAAATCCTTCTTCCTTTATGCTAAAACGTTACCTCCTCCCCAGATTTATTTCTAATTACGCCTTCCCGCCTGTCCCCTGCCCAAATCTCCTCACACTGGTTCCTTTCTTACGGCATCTATTGTCCAGGGTTCAGTACAGAAAGCAAAACCCACTACTGGTATTTTCAGCAGACAAGGATTTAATACAGAGATTTAGGGGTTACAAACTTGGGGGCAGAGTTGTAGGAGGCAGTGCTCTGGGTTGGGACAGAAATGAATCCTGAAACATGACCCACTGACCTGCCACAGGTGCTACTGCCTCTGTGGCTGCCCCTGAGATGGCCCCGTTCAAGAACCCACCACTGCGATGAACCATTAAGTTTGTGTAAAAGAAAGTCTCACGTGCACACTAGCCCTTCTTCTCCACTTCCCTCTGCCCAGCCCCTTTTGTGTTTTTGTTGTCACAAATTATCCCTAGTTGTGCTGTGAGTTCACATCTCATTGGCAATGGCAGTGTCTTCGTCTCTTCTTCCTTTTCTATGCTTTTATCGTCTTTCCTCTTTCTATTATGTGGGATATAACACTGAAAGCAACAAACGAACAAGGCAAACTGACAAAGAAACAAAAACTCACAGACACAGACAACACTTTGGTGATGACCAGGGGTTAAGTGGGGCAGGGTGTGGTAGAGGAGGGTAAAGGGATCAAGTACACAGTGACGGACGGAGAACGGACTCCGGGTGGTGGACACACGATTCAACACACAGACGATGTATTTATAGTGCTGAGCTGTGCGCTTGAAACCTATATAATTTCAGTGAGCAATGTCACCCCAACAAATTAAATAAATATTAAAGAAAGAGGTCCCACCACGGTGTTCCGGAAGTAGGAAGCCAGAATCATGAAGTCACTTTAGCTACTGTGATGAAGCTGGTGGCTGAGCACTGAGTGACAGAGAACACCCTGTGTTCCCGACCTTACTTTCTCTTTCTTTTCCAAGAGGCAGAACACTTTTATTTGATAATTTGTGAAAAAAAAACAACAAAAAAAATTCATGCACACAACACTTCTCCAAGTCCTTAACTTTGTCCATTTTACCTTTATGTCCCTTAATTGGCTTCTGCGTATTACGTTTAAATCTTTACTTTGAATATGTGCTCAGTTTTCACACACACGCACACACACACACACACACACACACACACCCTTATTCTCCTTGTTCGTCTGTATGCAGTTTATGTATTCACTCAATAATTTATCTTGGGTATTTTTAGCATGAAAGAAAGAATCCAGGAAGTCTTGAAACTGTGTTCAAATACAGGAAAGTTGCCACGGGGAAGTAAATTAAGATATTTTCAATACGCTTTTAAGAGGTACAGCTAGAATCAACATATAGAAGCTACTGGGAGACAGGTTTCAGCCCAATTTGAAGAGGAATTTTTAGCAAATGGAGCTTTCCACGGGTGTAGTGGTTTATTTCTGGAAGTACTAAGTTCCTCGCTCAGTGTGGTTAGTCAACGTGGCTGAGCAAACCTGTTTGCCGATGCGTTGGCATCCCCTGGGGATTGGGCACTGCAGGGTAAAGGACCCTCACTGAGTCTCCAACACTGAGCTTCCCCCACTTTGCAGTCATGACCTTACTTGCTTCACAAAACAGCTGAAAAAGCAAAACTTCTGCTTCACTTACACCTTCTAAATCTTGCCTAAATGCCTCTCATGGACCAAGCCTGCTCTTCTTCCAAAATCTGCAAGGGATGCAGAGAAATTTTACTTTTAACTTCCCAGCCCGTTGGGTATAGTAAGGTGCCCTTCCTATAGAAGGAGGATTGAGCAAGCCAAGCCACAGGTTCCGCCATGAGAATTTCCCCAGATAATGCATCCTGCATTGCTTTCACGCCGTGTGTCTTTTACAACCTTCAGGCTATAAGCCTTGCAAATGAGAGGTCCTTGCCAAGCACAGAGAAATAATGAAACAAGGGAGCGCCTTAACTCTTCCTGTATTTTCTCACTTTGCTTTGTTTCCATTCCTGCATTAAAGCGCTGTCTCCACAGGAAAGCTCCTTGAAGGCCATTCTGGTTATTATTTCTCAAATATGTCCCCACAGAGTGAGCCACGGGGCTGGCTACATACATTCCTCCATTAGTGGTTTGTATTTCAAAACTGATCCCCAAAGATTTTTTCCCCCAAGAGACATTTCTGGTCCATGAAGCTCAACCAATAGGAAACTAATATCCTGCAGAAGTGCGAGGCCAGTGGATCTTTCTTACACTCTCTCTCCCATTTGGTGGCAGACTACTTCCAAATTGGCAAGCCCATGCCCTATACAGTACTCTACGTGGTGGCTATAAGGATTACATGAGGTAACAGGAGTAACAGTACCTACCACATAATAGATATTCACTAAATACTGGTTCCTATTCTCCCCAACAAGAATCTTTTTCTCCACAAAATATATATACGCCTTTCTGAGTTCCTGCTAAGAGATTGGGTAATCAGATCCTTGAAGAGGTATCAATGGCCAATGTATTCATAATCTATTGATACGTTACAAATTGTCCAAATTTTAGCAGCTTAAAACAATAGGAAACATGTATTATCCTCACGCTGTCTTTGGCCAGGAACCCAGGAGCAGCACAGCTGGGTTGTGCTGCCTCAGGGTCTCTAATGAGATAGCAATCATGACGTCAGCAGGGCTGACCCGAAGGTCTGACTGGGGCTGCGGGATCCATTCTCAAGGTGGTGGCTCATTCCCACAGCCAACGAGCTGATGCTGGTTGTTGACAAAAGGGCTCAGTTCCTCTCCATGAGGGACTCCTAAAGATACTTCAGTGAGATTGTGACATGACAGCAGTTTCCTCCCAGAGCAAGTGACCCAAGAGTGCTGGCAAGGCCAGAGTGGCAATGTCTTCGATAACCCAGGCTCAGACTCACAGGCCATCATTTCTACGATGCCCTCCTAGTCACACAGGACAGCTCTGTGAGGTGCCAGGAGGAGGACCATTGAGGGCCCTTGGAGGCTGGCTGCCACACCTAGTAAATTAGCTCTTCCAATGACTATAATAGTGATTTGGGAGAGATTTTTAATGTCTCAGTGCAAATTTGTGAGATATCCTTAGAGATGCTTTAGTCTTTGTCAACATTTTAGCTCTGGAGAGTATTCATTAGACACTTAGGAAGTATGTGAAGAATGAATAAATCTGCCTTTCAAGCAATATGTAGGCATTCCCAGACATGGAGCAACTCAGGAGACAGAACATCGATGGCCCTTTTAAATATATGTATATGAAGTGTGTGTGTGTGTGTGAGATAAAATGTCACCTACAAACTAAAATACAATACAAAAACTTAGAAATGTGTACACTGTGATTTAAAAAGTAATGATGACCACTGAATTCCTTTATATGTAGAATATATATATATGTCACACAAATCTATAAATATATTTTACATGTAAATATGCTTTCTTCTTTCAATAGACATAGAAAAACATGACAACTGTGAATTACAATTAAAGAATAGAATGAAATTATATAAACCTTAACAAAGCAAAAATAAAAATAGTACAAAATTAATAAAATTGAGAAATGTATAAGAAAACCAATTTCCTATTTTTCTTAGTGTGGAATCAATCAATACTACCTAAGTATGAAACCTGAAATTTTTGAAAGATTTATTTCCAAATAACTTTTCTGTTTCCTTAGCCTTCAAGAGTTATAAAAACTAAAACTATTTCTCATAATGAATAAACATTGATCTGAAGTTTAGCAGTTTCTTTAGTTTCACTTTAACTCATTTTTCTTTTGTTAAAGTCATGTAAAATTAAATATACTACTTTTAATTTGAAAACATAGCTCATAAGGCATGATCCTGTTTCTAGAACATTATTTTTGTCTGTTCATTTCTCCTGCTGCTTGTGGGTATGAGCAGAGACATCTGAAAGGACAGTCCCCCAATGTTTGTGATGGTCATTTCTGCATTTAGAAAGGGCATTAAGTTCTTTTAATGCCCTTCTTTTAATTTCCACTAGTTAAAGCATTCATGATGAATGTGTACACTTTTATGAACGTGACAAGGAGGGACTGAAAATACAAAGAATATTATTACTTGGTGGGATATATTGTCATCTCATTTTTTAAGTTATCCCCCAAATGTTTAAATCTCAGAGGATCTGAAGCCCTTGAAACTGGTATAGGTAGGTCATCGGATTGCAGAGGTGTGCTTTACCTGCTCCTTATCACAGTGGTTAGCGCATAGACGTAATGTCGCCAAAGGCAATGGGTTCAGATCTCCAAATCTGTGACCCCTGACTATACACCCAACCAGAGCTGGGCCTCTTGTCCAGGCAAATTGCTGATCAGGATTCCCCCCAGGAATTTCGATTAAATCCCACTTCTTAGCTCATAGGTGGGTGCATAGGTCTTGTGCATGAAGAAATTAGGAACGTTTCCAAAACACACACACGAGTGCACACACACACACACACACACACACACTCGATATGTGGAAGGAAAGGAGAAGAGGGGTATACTCATAAAATCTGAGAAACAGAAATAAGACATGGGACCCTATGGGCCCCAATTCAAAGATCTCTTAAAATTTGATCTTAGGAAAGGGAAGACAGTAAAAAATCTTTCTACCGAGAGGCAAGGTACTCATGACCTTTTTCATCCTTGGTCTACCAGGGCTCCTCACTGAGCATTTTGAGTGGGACAATCCCGTATCATACAGGCTTGTCCTGTATGTTGCAGGACATTTAGCCTCCCTGGCCTTCACTTAATAAGTACTTGTGGCGCCCTTCAGACACTGAGAAACCAAAAGCTAGTCCCCTCACTGCCACCTGCACCCCATGGTGGGCTAGAGCTGGAATCGAGTTGTCAGGGGAAGCAGGGCAGTTTCGCCCCTGGGCACCGACAGTTTGCCTTCCAGTTTCCACTAAGACGAGAAGAGCTTTGTCTTGCTCACTGTTGAAACTCCTGTGACTGACAAGGTGCTCTACACACACTCTTGAATGAACAAACAATATCCAATACAGGACTTGTAATGGAGATGGAGTTACTGGTATTTTAGGAAGAGTAACACTTTTAACTATTTACATCATAAAAATCCACTCTCACTAAAACCCTGGTAGTCAGAGTCCTTAGAGCTTGTGAACAAGGCCCGCAAAGACAGGACAGAGACACGAACAGACGTGTGCTGACACCGACTGCATGCCAGGCAGCACGCTAGGCCTTCTGCATGTGGCCTTACGAGGCAGTGGTCACCATCCTGCTTCACAGATGAGCAGGAGTCTGTGCCCAGCGTGGCCCCGTGGTAAATGGCAGGGCTGGGATTTGGCTGGATTCCCAAGTCCAGGCTTTTTGTTCCTCCCACTGTGACCATCCCAGTGGGGTTTGCTCTTCAACACTCACCCTCATTTCAGATGCTCTCGGGAAAACACAACTTCAAAGATTTCACAACACACTTAATTTATTTTCCAGGGATATCCAGACAAATTCCATCTCTGCAGAGTCTTGGCTGTATAAATATAGCCTACTTATCTCCCCCATTACCTCATTAGAGCTGCGGGGGTCAGAGGACAAGCATCTCGGCAAATGCCTTCAACCTCTTCCAAAATGCATGTGCTCCTTAACACCCCAGTGATGCAACCCCACGTGGCCCATTGGGGGATCTGAAGGAAGCTCATTTCGTAAACCTGGGTAGGTAGGTGCGAGGGAGGAGAAAGGGTGGGCTAGAGCTGGAATTAAGTCACCGTCTCCGTGTCAGGTTCGCTTTGGTTTCCTTCTTAGATGGCTGGCCCAGGGCCCTGTCTATTTCTAAGGCCAGATAATGTGTAGGGCGATGGAAAAGGGGCATCCCAGTTCCTCTTCTCAGGGGCGATGGCTGCTCCATCCTTCACAGGATTCCTGGAAGAGGGGAGCAGGAGGGGGAAGCCTCCCCAGGAAGCTGGTAGGTTGACGCCTGTGGCCCCTCCAGGCCCAGGACTGGCCACCTGTCTCCCGGCCCCATCGCCCTCAGTGGACCCTTCCCACCAGTCCTTTGACTTCTGCCACAGGGCTGTGACTCTTCATTGTCTCGTCTCTCTTCTCATTTACTACCTTTCTCCTTAATCTTCTTCCTTGTGTCTATCTACAAGGGAGGACCCAGAAAAACCTGAGGATCTATTTATTTTTTTAAAAAATGTGTACTTAGTCTTGCATGTTTAAACTTCAGTCACCTTCAAAGTACTCTCGTTGGACGCGATCCACCTCTCGAGACGCTTTTTCCACTACTCAAAACAGTTTTTGAACTCGTCGGTTTTGATGCCTTTTAATGCTTTTGCTGGTTTTTGTTTCATCTCTTCCACATTGGCAAAAAGTTCCCTTTTGAGGACTTTTTCTCATCTGGGGAAACAAACAAACAAAAAACGTCATTCAGGGTGAGATCAGGTGAATAGGGAGGGTGGGGCACGGGGGTTATGCATAATTTTTGGTCAAAAACTGCTGCACACTCGGTGTTGTGTGGGCAGGTGCGTTGTCACGCCGTATGTTGTTCACGTAAATCACTCGTCATGAAATGGGCAAACGTGTTGAAAGAGTCTGAAGCCCAGTGCAGGCTCTCACAAGGCCAGCGGGTGCACGGATGCGGAGGGGGTCCTAGAACACCCACCTAGTGGGGGAAGTTTGTATTACAAGATGCCCGCCCTCCAGAAGATAATTCCAGGTTTTGTGGGGGGCAGGGAGTCCCCCCTCATATGTAATTTGTATATAATTCCCCAATCCTTCCACTTACCTTTCTGCAAATCCCAACTCCCACGAACGTCCCTTTCCACTCCTGCCAGGGCTTTCCCTGTTGTCTCCCAAATTCAGCATTAGACTGCCGGTGGTTTTTACTAGTGCTTTCCATTCCCGCACCCCTCTCTGCCTCCCTTCCCCCCACCCTCCACCCCCAGCCTCTCACCGCCCAGCATTTCCCATTGAAGTTTATAGCAAGGCTTCCTGAGGGCGCCATAACCAAAGTTCCCCAACTTTGACTCACTCAAACAGGGTCCATGCGTCTGAGCTCCTCGGGGCTGGGCACATCAACCACCCTTCTGTCTCCTCTCTGTGGTCTGGTATGAGCTTACAGGGCAAAGGAGAACATTTGATTTCGATTTTAACAACTGAATGAGGAGCCTCCATTTCCATAGACGGTCCATTTTTATTTCTGAAATCGTGCACGCCCTACAACTGGTTTCCACGGGAGCGTGCCTTCGCCGAGACCCTGAGCAGGGAGCACAGGAAGCAGGGATGTCATTTCCATGCCCAAAGACTGGGGCGTTTGCCACCTCCTTTCATCTGGAGGTAGAGGATGTAAACGATATTTAATTAAAGTCATAAATCTAGCTTTTGTTTCATTTTGGTTCTGCTGCTCCCTAAATGGAATCTGGTCTTGCTTGTTTACTGAATGCTTTGACCACTGAGCAAAAGTTCTGAAATGAATGAAGATTATTTCCAGCCCCCCTCCCACTATGCCCTCCACCCTTCTTGTGTAATAGCTCTGCATACCGACAGCCCACCTCTCAGCAACAGCACTACCCAGTTAGACCCCCACACCTGGGTTTCTCAGACTCCAATGAGCAGAGGAACCACCAGGGCTTCTTGTCCAAATGCAGATTCTACTTCTGGGGGAAGGGCTGAGGTCCTGCATTTAGAAATGCAGCTGACCCTCAGCCTTCACCTCGAGTTGCAAGGGCGTAAACTGTGTGGGGCAGAAAGACAGGCCAAGACCTAGGCCAGGACTTCCCAGTCTGGGCCCCACCTCAGGCTCACCTGGGGTTGCTTTTAACAATGCGTGCCCGGGTTGCACCGCAGACCACTTCTGTGGAAATCTCTGCAGGAGGAGCCCAGCATCAGCCTTTTTGTAAAGCCCCCTAAATAACAAAGGCTGTGTGCTATCAGGGCTGAGACTCTCTACCCTCTGGTTTAAAGGGAGGAGCACCCACATCTGGCTGAAGGGGAAGAGGAGGGTGCTCCGGAGACATTACTCGTCCGGTCAGCTTCCCACCACGTCAGTCCCATAGGGCTTGTCGTGTGCAGAAAATGGGTTATGTGAGGCCAGGTTTAAGACTAGCGGTGTCCTGAATGACTCCTGAGCACAGGACAGCGCGCTGAGAAGCACCCTGTAGATGTGGGGGGTGGGGCTTGTGGGGCGGGGCCTGTGGGGATGGGGGGGGCCTGTAGGGGGGCCTGTGGGCGGGGCTTGTGGGACAACTGGAGACGAGAACCCAGCCCGGTGGCTCTTGGGCTGATGCTTAAGAAAGACCAGAGATTTAATACCAGCCCATGAACTCTCTCCCCCACCACACACACACCTCACCCCTCATCCCCTCTGAACACCCCACTCTGTCTACAGAAGGCCTTCAGTAGAGTTTTACCTCCATAAGAGGCTCCATGGACAGTGCCTGACAGGACCTGTCTCAATTTCCTCACCCCCCCCCCACTCTAATCAGTGTCCCTCTTAGAAAATAAACATCCATGCAGGGAAAAAAATTATCAAGATTTTGTTTAAAAAAAGAAAAAGAAAAAGAAGAAGGTAGCTCAAGAGCCTAAAGTACATGCCAAACCAAGTCCTCAGAGAGGTCAAATGCAAAACAGCTACATCCCGGCCAGAGGAAGGATGGGATGCATGCCACCCCGGGTGACACAAGGGAAGTCCTAGCTTTGTACCATGGTCCAGTTCCCGAAAGGAGGCGTGTGTTTGTACGCATTGAATCCAAAGACTGAAACACTAAGCTACATAAAACCTGGCCCCAGAGAGAACCCGACACCTACCAGTCCCGGTCTTTGCATGAGAGGAGGGCCTCAGGGGAGCATCCAGGGCCTGTGGCTATTGGGGAAAGTGCCCAGGTCTGAGCATTAGGAGGCTGGCTCAGTCCCGGCTCCTGTGCCAACTCACTGGGTGACTTACACAGGTACTGTCCCTTCTCTAAGCCTGTGAAACAAGAGCAATAGCATCATCTCTTCTCTCTCCCTCATCGTGGGATTGTTCGAGGAAACCAATGCAATTATAGAAAGGAAAGAGCTTTGTAAAGTATGAAATGCCATGTGCATGGAGGGTCAAAGTAGTGCAACATTCGGGGGGTTCATAGTGTGTGTCGGTGTGTGAGAGAGTGTGTGTGTGTGCATGAGTGTGTGTGTGTACATGTATAAATGTGTGCATGATGCATGTGAGTGTGTGTGCATGAGTATGTGTGTGCATGTATAAATGTGTGCATGATGCGTGTGAGTGTGTGTGCATGAGTGTGTGTGTGTGGATGTATAAATGTGTGTATGATGCGCGCGTGTGTGTGCATGAGTGTGTATGTGTGCATGTATAAATGTGTGCATGATGCGTGTGAGTGTGTGTGCATGAGTGTGTGTGTGTGCATGTATAAATGTGTGTATGATGCGCGCGTGTGTGTGCATGAGTGTGTGTGTGTGCATGTATAATGTGTGCATGATGCGTGTGAGTGTGTGTGCATGAGTGTGTGTGTGTGCATGTATAAATGTGTGCATGATGTGCGTGTGTGTGTGCATGAGTGTGTATGTGTGCATGTATAAATGTGTGCATGATGCACGTGTGTGTGTGTATGAGTGTGTGTATGTGCATATATAAATGTGTGCATGATGCGTGTGTCTGTGTGCATGAGTGTGTGTGTGTGCATGTATAAATGTGTGCATGATGTGCGTGGTGTGTGCGCATGAGTGTATGTGTGTGCATGTATAAATGTGTGCATGATGCGTGTGTGTGGGTACATGAGTGTGTGTGTGTGCATGTATAAATGTGTGCATGATGCGTGTGTGTGTGGGTGCATGAGTGTGTGTGTGTGTTGTATGTATAAATGTTTACATGATGCATGTGTGTGTGTGTGTGTGTGTGTGTGTGTACACGCACGTGTGTGAAGTAGATCCTAACCACTACACAGGTCAAAGGCTAGGCCAGAGAGCCCTGAGTGGTCAGGAAGGCAGCATGGTGATGATGGGCATGTGGGCAGCATTAGGATGAGCAAGAGACAACATCCATGGAAGCGGAACTGAGCCTGAGGTAGCCGTGGGCCAGCGGAGGCCTCCTGCCCAGAACAGGGCCGCGCACTGCAGAGAAGCTGGCAACCGGCTCAGGCACAGGCGGGGCGCCCCCGGCGACAGGGGCAGAACCATGGCGGAGCAAGAGCAGTGGCTGCCTCCAGTCCTGCTTCACTTTTCCCCCCAGGAACCCCTGCTTGTGGGGACATGGGACACAACGCCCCCAGGGTGTATGGGGACACACCTGAAGCAACTGCCTGCACTCAAAACGTCTTCCCAGACATTTTTTCTTTAAAAATAAAAGGCATTCTACCCTTTTATAAGCTCTGTTTGCTTAAATACACCACTGGTATTCTATATTCTTCCCCATCAGGTACAATCAGCGTTCCAGAACACTGGGTGTCACTACGCTCTAGGCCTGGGCCATCCCCAGGGGCAGCATGTCCGTTCCAGCAGCAAGCCACTCAGTCACAGACACCCCAGGAGCTTTCTTAGCCAGTGCAGGAGCAAGTAGTGTTTTAGGGTACTTTGTCCATCACCAGTGGGAAGGTGGGGAGGGGCTGGGGGGGCCCGAAGTCGGGGAGAGCGCCCGGAGCGGACCTGGACAGGGGAGGGCCTGGCCCCGAGGCAGAAAACAGACTGATCCTGACGGAGGCCCTGGAGGGCAGATCTGAAGTGCTAGTAGCTGCTGTGGTTAGGAGGTGGTGAGGCAGGGGCTCGACACTAGCGCGTCCTTACAAGTGTCAGCAGAGAAAGGTATACCGTGCCCCTTCGCATGTCCTCCCCAGCACAAGCTAATATCTAAGGAGGAGGTCAAAGGAGGTCCGGCTTCTAACCCCCCACCCCACTAGGCTCCCAAGCTGAGGGCCAGAGCACCCCTGCCAGGCCTAGTTAGATTCCCAGCTGGCCTGGCAAGGGGACCCAGAAAGATGCGGCCCCAGGCGTACTGGCCAGCAGCCGCCTCTAACCGACAGTCTGCGACGAACCAGGGGAGGGCGTGCTTCCTCCCGACTCCCGGCCCGCCCGGCCTGACCCTTTGCCCCCAGTGAGTCAGACGCCTCTCAGCCCACATTAGACTTGCTGGCCGGAGCAGCCGAGGATCGCTCTGAGCCACCCGATGAGAGGCAGCGCTGAGCCCCCCTTACGCAACGCCGCCCTGGGCAGGGCGCCGCTCACCTTAGCCCAGCGGCCAGCCGGGCCCCATCGTCTGCTCCCTTGCCCCGTCTGTCCAGGGGCCAGGCCTCTCCTGGCTTCGTTCCCTCCCTGGCCTCCCTGGGGTGTGATCCACCAGCCCATGACCTTTTCTGTCCTCATTCCAGCATCCACTTAGCCCTGCACAGCCAATGTCTCCCTGTCAGCAGCTGTGCACCCAGCTCGGGGATCCGCCGGGCCCTTGGCCCAGGGACCCAGCCTGACGCAGCAAGGTCCTGTCAGGGGGGTGTCTCTGCCTTGGGTGGTGCTGTCGCCATGATCCAGGGGCAGGATGGCAGAGAGTCTGGGGGCTTTGCTGATGTGGGTCCTGGGCTGATATGGACAGAACTGGAAACAGCCATGAGTAAAAGTCCCAGGGACCCAATGTCAGCTGCACAGATCCAAGGCCTTCTGTAATCAGAGCTGTTCCCAATGAGAACAGCGTGACCCCAAAAGCCAGGAGCACAGAGGACGGATTCCGTCATTGTTGGAGAGAGGGCCATGCACGTCCCTTCCAGTCCTCAGGTTGTAGACATTTTTTGGAAATTCACCTTTTCTATAATTGCATCAGTTGCAAAGTCCTGGGCACAAACAATCGATTGAACCAATACAGACCTCCACACGCGTCGTTACTTGGTGCCAGGGGGCACGAGGAGCACCAAACAAACAACATGGACCAGGGCGAAACGGTCACGTCAAAATGCGTCAAGCACCAAATTCGACAAGTTTCAAGGCAGTTGAGTACGAAGATATGAGTATATTTTGGAGACCCTGCTGATGACTTTTTCCTGGAGCTGTGGTGACCTCAGTGACTGGTTGGAAGGTGACATGAATTAGGCCATTTTAGGCCACCTCCAGATGACAAGTGCGCTGGTATACTTAAACCCAACGGGCTGCAGGAAGGGAGAGAGCTCCGGCCCGGCACTAACTCTCAGCGACAACTCAGGAGACCCCTCCAGGCACGGCGCCCCTCCACCCGAGACAACGGGGAGGACCCAGAGACGGCACCACCTCCCGCACTGGCGTGGCCAGGCTGCTGCTTTCCTACCTGGAACACAAAGTCTTTTAGGGACAAGAGCCAGGAGAAGAGTGTCAGAGCCATGTTTTCTACACATGGAGGAAGCACGGGCCCAAACAGAGTAACTGAGAGCTCTTCCCTGCCGGGCCTCCGCCGCCCTGGCCTTGGCGTTTCCTGCCTGCTGACACCCCCCTGCACACTCCAGCAGGGTGCACACTGGGGGCTCCAGGCACAAGCTATGTATTTTCTCAGATGTTTCCTTGGTCTGCCGTGTGCTCCTCCCTCTCCCCCAACGGGAAAGCCTGGGTCCCGTCGCCCCAACACTAGGAGGTTAGGGAGCCCTGTGCTGTCATAGCTTCCCCTCAGCCATGGCACTTGCCCTCTGTACTGAGGCCGGCTCACTCGTCTCCCGCTGCCTCTCTCTGCAGACCGGGCCTGGGCCTCTCGGTTCTGCTCCTTGTCGAGGGGCTGAAGAGCACACGGTGGTCGGTATCTAACAAAGAGTGTTCTTACAAGAAGGATGGAGGAGCCAGTTGTTTCGGGAGCCCCCTTGCAGGAACCTGTCGAACCTGGCTCTGTGCAGAGACGTGGGGCTGATCCAAACAGCCCTTTCTTTCTGTCCACATTTCTGAGAGAGAAGAGGAGGTGCGGGCAGCCAAGCAGAACGTGAGCACGCCAAGCAGATAATTATGTGTTCTTGGACGCGGCTTTCAGGACTGGCTCGGGCTGAGCTGGGAACGCACTCTGAGGCCGGCCGCCTTCAGACGGGACGTGGCTCGGGCCGGGGTTTCACTGTCCAGTTCTAACAAGTGGCTGACGCCTTATGGAAACTTCTGGAAAGCTTTCTGTTTGGGACCAGCCAGCTTGTACTTCTTCTGGTTGCCCTGGCCATCTTTCCTTTCCATTTGAGAGCACAAGAAGAGGGGAAGCTAAAAATCACTGAGCTCCGACTATGCGCCAAGAACCAAGTCAGCAATTTTGCTGTCCCAGAAGCCTGCACGGCCCCATCCAAAGGGAGGAACAGAGGCCCCTGCGGTCCCTGGCGGCAGAGGAAAGGGTGAGGCCAGGCATCGGAGCTTCCACAGCCCGTGCTCCTTCCAGACACGGCGACCTTCTCTTTACAAGGCCTTTTGTGCTGCACATCTCAGCCCTATCCCCAAAGCCAAAATTCCCCCGTTCAAACAGGATAAACATTCCCAGGGTGGAGGGACGCTCTGTCCCCGAGAGGAGGTGCAATCACCTCCGTGCCGAGGTGTCGCAGGCTTATGAAATGGAACACTGGGCTGAGAGCCTGGACCCGGCCCAGGGCAGCCGCCCGCCCCCCGCATCCCCCAGCTGGACCCTGCAAGGCAGTTGGAGTAGCAGACGGGACCCAGGGAGGGGAACCGGCTTTAACCTTGACTCCGCAGCAAGCCACCAGTTTTTCTGGGCGTCTGCCTCCTATGTCCATCCCAAGGTGGAGAGCTTGCTTCAGAAAGTGTGAGAAACGATGCCCGTTTCGCTTTCCTGCACCTTGACGTCTCCAACCGCAGTTGAGAATATTGTCTGCACGCAGGAGGTACTCAAGGTGGAAAGGAAAGAGACTTGGGAGAGTATGTCCCTTGCAGAATTACTCATTCTTTCTGTCATACATACACGTATACTGAAGGCTTACTATGAGTCAGACTCTCTGCTGAGCCGTGCTAATACAGAAATCAGCGAGGTAACAGGCCCTGTTCGTAAAGGGCTGACAACATATACATACATCTTTCATCAAAAGACATGTAAGAATGTTTGCAATTTCATGGTTAGAAAATCCTTTCTGAAGATACCCATTCGTAACTCCCACCTGTATCCTTGAGCCCCGTCCCAGAAACAAACAAACAAACAAATTCCTTGATTATATAATATACATTATTTTCACATTTTAACATTTCTGATATCAGGATACATCCTACAGTTCGGCAGCTTGTTCTTCTTTCTTGGTGATACACAAAATAAAGAGATATCTTACGGTTGATAACATCTTAGATTCCGTGAAATACATTTGGAAAAAAAGTTATCATTTTTCAAATAGACTTTTAATGGATTTTGCAGCCACCGATTTTAACACAAGGTCGTTCCAGAACACTTCTAGTTCGCCCAGATGGACGGTGTCACGCAGATCATGCTCTAGCTGCCTGATTTCTCCTCGCTTTTCATCTGAACGGCTTGGAAGGACTCTTGCACCAACCGGCCGGGGTGCTGTTTCACACCTGGGCCACCAGAGGGAGACAGAGCGCGCGGAGAGGAACTGGTTTGCAGGCACCTTGGCTTTTCGCGCTCTCACACCTTTCCTGCGTGACTCCTCCAGGGCAGTCTGAACCTCGCTGCAACGCGGCCTGCGGGGTCAGAAGAGAAGAAAAGGCCCCCTTCCAGAACAATGGCAGCATCCTTGGATATTTGCAGACTCGTGCTAAAAATCAACTATTGTTTAAAGGAGCTCCTCCTGGAATCAGGGCAGGTGCTAGACGGGGCAGAGGTCTGCCTCCCACATGCAGGGCTAGTGGGCAGCCCCACACCCTTCTTAAACTATTCAAGACTCAGGAGATCCCCAGGATTTGTAAACACTCCAATGAAGTGTCCCCACTCTAGTTTTCTGCCATTCCTTCCATCGTATCTTCCCTCTTTCCTTCCTTCCTATCTTCCTTCCTTTCCTCGTTTACCGATCTATTGAACACATACTATGTGCTGGGCACTGTGTTAGGATCTTAGACTATAGCAGTATTCAGAACAGAGAGGGTTACTGTCCGCGTGCATCTTAAGTTCTGGTGGGGGGAGAGATACTGTACCAATAAATATACGAATAAATCTATCATCGCATAGTGCAAAAAGTGCCATAAGGGGAAATGCTGGGTCCCCTAAGATCATGTCACAGGAGAATGCAGTCTGGGGTGGATCTGAGATCGTTTCTGTAGCAGGTGGTCATTGACACAGAGCCTGAGAAAGAAGAGTAGGGCTTAGCCAGGTAAAGGGCAAAAGAGAGGCCTTCAAGGCAGACGTACCAGCATTTGCAGAGGCCCTGAGGTGGGAAAGTACTCGGCAGCTTCTGGGCACTAAAAGGAGGCCAGAGACAAGGGGCAAGAGAGGCAAAGGGCAGACTGAAGCATACGGGAAGTAGCTGGTGCAGAGCCCTGCATGCCTTGTTTTCCCCTCTACGGCCACTGAAGGGACCGAAGCAGGAACCGATGTAAGTGCAGATGAGTGTGAACACGACAATCCTGGTTTCCCTGCAGAGCACAGCTTAGAGGAGAAGTCTGAGAAGAAAGTGGGATGTCTAATTGGGAGTGACCAGAGAAGCCGCAAGAGGTGATGACGGTTAAATGATTAACACTGGACATACAAGTGTATTTTAGAGGTAGAATTATCAGATTTGGAGAACAGCGTGAGGGAATGAGGCTTGACTCCTGAGAGTCCTGAAGGAGCAGCTTGGAAGGGGGAGAGGACTTGTCCTGGTTGTGCACCTTGGAGGGAAGAGGACAGGACTTGGAAAGGGAATGTTATGAGTTGCTTCAGACTATTAACTTCAAGCTACCTCTGGGACCTCCACATGCAAGTGGAGTTAGACAATTAAGTCTATGATTCCAGTGCTCAAAACTGGGCTGGAAATATTAGATTTCGGAGTCATAAGCGTACGGATAGAAGATCAAGCCATGGTGAGAGCTGATTTCCCCTGGGGAGGAGCATCAGTGAAAAGAAGATTCCAGAACAAAGTTCTACAGAAGGCTCGTGTTACAGGAGAAGCCAGCCCAGGAGAGTGTGAACGAGCAGCCACAGAGAGGATGGGGTGTACAAGCTAAAGGGGGGAGAGTGTGTCTGGAGGGATGCTCAGTTCCGTGGAACTCCAGTGAGCACTCTAGTGAGATGAGGACTGAAACCTGTTTGGATTTGCCACCCTGGAGGCCTTACAGGAAGGGCAGTAGTAGTGGAAACCAGAAAAAAATGCCAAGAGTTTATTCAAGGACCGCAAGCATACATTTAAATTAGAGGCAGCCTACCCAGTTACACAATATTTCTCTAGCAATGTTCAGTTGCTTGATGAAAAGCATGAAAATGATGGAGAGTTAGGTAAACCTGACTGGAATTTCACCACATATTAATGACAGGGGAGCAAGGGAGTTGAAAAAAGGAAAACGACAGGCTAAAAAATCAAGTTGGTTAAGGAGAGAAGGGGAGACAGGGGACTGGTGGAGATAAGGGGCTGGAGGCATCCAGGAGGTGTCAGAGCACCTGCCTGAGCTGGTGAGCTGGAAGTCCAGGAGGTGGTGAGCAGAAAAATCAGACTTTTGAGATTTCATAGTTTGTATGATATCATGTCCATGTGGTGATGATAGCAATCACTGGCTGGAGAAAAGAGGTAGAGCGAGTCGTTAGTGATGCGGAAGACAGGACCTGCAAAGTCAGTGCAAAGAGTAGTGAGTTAATGTCAGTGAGGTCAATGTCAGTGCCTGGACAATGAAGGTGATGAAAATTCCTGGGGTGGAGATGAGGATGACTATTAGGAGCCCCTAAAGTCTTCTCTGAATGAGAGAGTAACCAGAAGGTCAGTAACACAGCAAGTAGGTAGAGGGGCGGTATAGACCTCAAAGCAGAGCGTTTTCTGCACAAGCAATGTACACAGTGGTCTGGAAGCAACCATGAAGAATAAGAATTGCTCTCCCTGGGAGGAGAGGAAATAGCCCAGGGAAATGATACTAACGCAGGTATAGAAAGAGGGACATCGTCTCCTTTAGCAATGTCTGCAATGGTAAGTGTAAGGAATGCTGGCACCCGTGCGAGGGATCTGCAATCACTGCCCTAAGATACACGGTCCTGCAGCTCAGGGAGGCGGCGTGGAGCAACACTAGCTCATACTGAGAGGAGGCTGCGTGCAGGTCCCAAACCACCTCTCAAAGAAACGATCAAGTAAGTGAAGACGTAACTGAGCCGGAGGCCAAAGAAAGGCGGAGATGACTGAATGGGAAAGAAAAAGTACAGTCATACCGTGGGGAGGTGAGAAGAAACCAGGACACTGAGTACTAGACATAAGTACTCCAAAAGCAGGACATGACACAAACCCTGGCCCTAACGGGTAAGGGAAAGGGAGCCACACAGAGCAGACAGGATGCCCAGACTTGTGCGCATAGATTCCAACAGATTATACTAGGGCTTCTAAGATTCCTCCAGAAGGCATAGGAGGAGCTAGGAAAGCTCTGAGGGCAGAGGGGAGACTGGGTGTCAGCTGTAAGCAATATAGGCTCCATGGCAATTAAGAAAACAAGTTTCTCTTAGAGTCACCACTCAGTTGGAAGAGCCAGATCTATGTGTATCCATCAAGGGGGAAAGCATGGAATACGACAGTAATGTGGACTGTAAGAAAGGTAGAGAGACACATTTCAGCACTCAGAAATAACGGAGCCACAGCCTTTCTGACCGGGTGACCAGGGAAATCTTCACAGTGATAATGGACTGTCTTCCGTCCTGGGAAGCATGGAGGGTCTCATGGGCGGAGGAATGGCCCTCTGGCAGCACACGCTGGAGGAGCAGGTCCCGTATGTGTCCGGACAGACCTCGGGGCTCTGGAGGCCTCCCCCCGGCCCCAGGCAGGACCTCTGGCCCCTTTCCTGACTCGCCCGTTCTTTCCCTCCCCTGTCACCAGTTGCAGGACCGATGAGCAGCCGGCCCCTGAAGGAGATGTCTGATGCTCACAGCAGGCCGCTCCTGGCCGAGCCTCTGTCCAGCAGATACAAACTGTACGAGTCAGAGGTCACCAGCCCCAGCTGGCCCTCCAGCCCCCAGGATACACACCCGGCCCTGCCACTCCTGGAAATGCCTGAAGAGAAGGTGACAAACGTCCTTCCCAGGACGTTTCCTAGGTGTCGGGGGGATAGATTGGGTGAGCAGGAGCAGGGTGGGGGCTAAAAGACGCTTCTTTCCCAAATACCCAGGCCTGTTCCATAGTGCCATGGAAGGGCCACCGCCCAGGGAGACTCTGCCCCTCGTCGGCACACGATCATCAGTCCTATTGGGCCTAAGAGAGGAAACGTGGCTCTGTGTGCACCACGATTTTAAGGACACGTAGGGAATGCACACACTCACGCACCTTCCGAGCAGACTCCAGAGTCCCTCCCCTTGGACTCGCCTCCTTGAATTCCCTGTTGGCTCCAAATGCTGACACTTAGCAGCCCCTGGGTGCAGCAGCACAGAGGTAACCCAGATGTGGGGACACCAGTTAGCAACAACAAACCCTGGGGAGAGGGCACAACCTGATTTCCAGAATTGCCACTATATATTATTCAAAACATCCAGTTTTCAACCCTTGTGAGACATACCAAGAAACAAGAAAGCATGGAACGGGGGATATAAAGCAGCCGATATAGACTGTCCCTGAGGAGGCCCAGACACTTTCTAGAAAAAGACTTTAAATCACCTTAAGTATGATCAAGGAACAACAACAGCAAGAACAAAAGAATTTTAGTAGTATACTTTATTTGGTGAATACATAATATTATTTCAATCCATAATCAATATGAAGCATCATTGAGCTATTTTACACTTGTATTTTTTTCATACGAAGTCTTCAGAATTCACTCAGAGCGCATCTCAGGTGACACCAGCCACAGTTCAAGTGCCCGATAGCCACATGTCCGATGGGCTGCTCTCCTGGACAGCACAGCTTTAGAGCAAGCAGTCCCGACCAAGGGGTCCACAGGCAGAACGGGGGGGCAGTAGGAACTGACCTGTATTGTCACTAACCTCCAGGGAACTTTAGCTTTTACTTCCATTATCAATGTAGTCAATGAAAACCCGTCATAGTAGCAGTACCTGAGACGCTTGTCATTGTCACGGGCTGGGCTGCCCCAGACGCTGACGTGGAGCTGGAAATGTGCCTATTTGACGTTTACTGGGGAGTGCCATTGGGGTCTACACGTGGAGAGAAGTCCGGTGGCAGGATTAGGCAGGAGAAGTTGAGCTGTGATACGGTCACACTGAGGCCCTCAGCGGGTCCCGTGGTGAGCTCCGGCTGGGCCGGCCTGCACAGCTGTCCTGAGTTGGAGGGAAGAGCCCCCACGTATTCTCTCCTCCTAGGTTGACCAGACGTGGCACCTTAAATGGGACAGAAAACAATGGTCAGCCTACTGACACCCTGAATTTAGCCCAGTGAGACTAGGCTGACCCCACGTACCATTTGAACTGGACAGTACTGTTGTTTTCTGTCCCGTTAAAATGCTACGTCTGGTCAGCCTCGTCACGACTTTGAAAGTGCAGTAGGTGTTAGATCTGTTGCACGGGTGTATCACCAGATTTTCAAATATTGTGGTCATTGCAGTTCAATACAATGGGTTTTCCTTATAACCCTATTTATTTATTCATTTACAAACATTATTCTGGAAAGAAGTCCAGAGCAGGCCCTCCGGGAAGCATTAGACAACGGGTCCTGGTCTCATGGTCCTCGGAGGCTGACAGCCTTCCTTACCCCGAACGCCTGTGCCCTCACAAAGCTGTATTATTGGATATTTTGTCCTGGCTTCTCCTAAAAGGATCTCAGGTCATCCAACGAAGAGAGCCACATTGTGAAAATTGAAAAACCCACCGAAAGGAGTAAAAGGAGAGAAAGTGGGGCAGCCCACCGGGGCTCTGCAGGCCTGGGCGGCATCAGTCTCTTCCAAGCAGTGGGCTACCTCACGGGCGAGATGAAGGAGTGCAGGAGCTGGCTGAAAGGTAGGCGGACGCCCCGGGGAAGCAGCAGCCGGGCCCTGGCTTGGGCTGAGAAGGGTCCCCGTCCCTCACCCGGGGGAAGCCTCCCGCAGTTGGGGTGCTCCAGTCCTGGTGGACTCTGCGTGGGCACACTATGCCCTACTCACCGGGAAGTCCCATGGGGTCAGAATAAAAGACATTATATAGGACAACCACTTAGCAACATCTAAGCCTTTTGCCAAACAAGCTGACTGGTTATTCTTCACTTTTCTGTAACCATTTATTATGTGCCCAGAAAATCTCAGCAGCATCCTCCCCAGTGTTTCAGGGTTCTTTCCTTTCAATGTCTTCCTTCTTCTCATTTTCCTAAACTAAAGGCCCCGGCGAGCACCCCTAACCTTCCTGTCCCCGTTTGCCCCTACCTGTGTAGGCTGTCCTGGAAATCCAAGCAGAGAATGGGCCAGAAGCTACATCCTCTCTTCTAGACCTTGCTACCCCAAGTCCTGACTCAAGACTGATGTTCACAGTTAGGCTAAAGAATTTTATTTTATTGGTAGACTTACTGGGGTGACCTTGGTTAACAAGAATCACATCGGTCCCAGGTGTACAATTCCACAGTGCATCGCCTATGCATTGTGTTATGTGCTCACCACCCAGAGTCAGTTATTCCACCACCATGTATCTGGCTCCCCTAAAATTGTTTCTCCCCAGCATCCTTCCTCCAGACTACTTTCTTTGCTGCTCAGATACCAGCCCTCAACTGAGTCATACAGCACTACACAAAAGGACTTTTCTTCCCCCTCCACCCCTTCCCCCTAATAAACCTCCCTTGGAATGTTCCTGGGGCTTCCTTGCCAACCAAGCCAAAGGCTGGAACGGCGTGAAATTGGTCTCAGCACGGTGCCTCGGTCTGTGAGGCAAAAACCAGCACCTACTGCGGACTGACGGCCAGGCCGCTCAGAGATGGGCTGGGTGCCAGCCCAAGGGACGGCAAGTGTCCCGGCCCATGCACCCCTGTCTGTCTTGGTTGCCACGCCAACCAGTGGTCCAGCAGGCAAGCACAGGCCGGGCCCCGCTGATGGCCCGCTCCGCCCGTCTCTTTCAGATAAGCCGCTGGCCCTGCAGTTCACAGACTGGGTCCTGAGGGGCACGGCTCAGGTGATGTTTGTCAACAACCCTGTCAGCGGGCTCATCATCTTCATAGGGCTTCTGATCCAGAATCCCTGGTGGACGATTGCTGGGGGCCTGGGGACCGTGGTCTCAACCTTAACGGCCCTCGCCTTGAGCCAGGACAGGTGGGTCGCTCTCTGTGGGGGTCTTGGGGCAGACGGGTGTAGAGGTCAGCCAACCCGATCCTGGCGGTCGGCGCAGGTCCCCTGGGTATCAGCTCCGAACAGGCCTGTGGAGCTCCTACAGACTTAAACTACTCCTACGCTCACAGCAAATGACAGCAGCAGGCTTCGTTTGACGGTAGAACCTTCTAGAAACACTCCATCTAAGGCTGGCACAGAGGAACACTTTTTCCT
This sequence comes from Lyroderma lyra, assembly GCA_004026885.1. Taxonomy (NCBI): domain Eukaryota; kingdom Metazoa; phylum Chordata; class Mammalia; order Chiroptera; family Megadermatidae; genus Lyroderma; species Lyroderma lyra. The sequence goes on from PVJL010003510.1 coordinate 153,271, forward strand.
CGTGGAGCTTACAGTCTAGTCAAGAGAAATAAGACGAACAGGAAGGAACGCCTCAGAGCAACACGAGGCAGCACGTACCAGACAGCGCACACAGGGCCGATGGTGGAGGGCAGACACACTGCGAATGCGGGGCGAAGAGCGAGGGGAGCAGAGAGGAGGGCAGTGGTGACGTGGCATGGAGGACAGGACACAAACAGGAGCTTTGGGGGCATCGGGGAGGCCCCAGAGTCCAGGAACAATGACCCGCCTTTTCTAGAACTGGACCATGGCCTCCAACTTGGCCCGGTGTTATTCAACAACTCCCAAACTTCCTTGCCCACCCCAAATCAATCACCTGGGGGTGACAGTCACACAGCATAACTCCTCAGCCCCACCCCTGCGCCTCCCCACAGAGGTACTCTGTTTCAGTGCGGGCAGGAGGGCATGCTCTAACTAAGCTCCTCTGGGCGCTTCTGGAAGTCAGAGACCTTGAGGAATGCCCAGATTCTTAGTGGTATTTTTTTTTTTCAATTTTGGAGTCACCAACCCATTTATGGATCATAAATGAATTGTCAACAGCATTTTTTAAAATTAAAATAGTGGAATAAAAAAACGTTCAAGTAATCCACATGTAGTAAAGATAAATATTATGTTGTGGAATTTTTGTTTCATTCATGCTGGGAGGTGGTTATTCCCACCATCTCACAAGGCAGACAATGAAGTTAAGAGGGTCCACATTTTACACGCGGGAGAAAGGAGATGGGAGTGTAAGTTGGTCACCTAAAGTGCCACAGCCAGTGCGTGACAGGGCTTGAGCTTGGACATGTGGCCTGACGGTCAGTGCAGAGTGGGCAGCATGGCCGGTGGCCCGTGGTACAACAAGAGTAGTAACAGGAGTAATCAATGTTGGTTGTGTTGCAACCAATATTGCACTCCGCCAGGTCCCCGACATTCCAGATTCCACGGAGCCAATGCTCGGGTCGGCTTGTCTCCATGAAAACCTGTTCATGCACCTGTAAGGTGGACAAGGGGGACCACTCTGATTCTAGCCCGCCGGGAGGCCACCAGTGGGCAGGTGGACGAGAGGCTGAACTCTTTCGGGTGCAGGTCTAGTAGGTGAGATGAAACTAGGCTCCTGCTAGAATTTTGTGTCTCTGTTTCAGCCAGGGGTTCCCAATTCCTTGTTGCCACTTGCCCATTCCTTCAAATCCCTCGTTCTCTGGGAAGGCACCCCGATTGCCCCAGAGTACTCTGATCCTTCCTGTCTCTCCGAACAACCCCAGCACATACCCCAATACTATCTTGGATGATTTTCTCATGACTTTTTGAGACTTCTCCCCCTGGCTGTGTTCTAAGCATGTTCAAAATGAGAATTCAAGTTCAAATGTTCCATATTCCACTGCAGTGCCCAGAAAGAATTTGAGCTTCATGGCTGATAGGTCAGTACCACGTTCACCACAGGCTCAAAGCTGCAGGCACGCTGCACAGCATCCATACACACACAACCTTCCAAGGAGCCACGGCTTTACCACGGTGCCCATGAACCACTGGTGCAGCTCCATGTCCCAGTCAAAACCCTCACCACCCAGCCCCAGCACCCCGACCTCCGTACCCCATGTCCACTACCCCACCCCTGCTACTCTGGAGACTGGACTTTATAGAAAGTCAAGGTCAGCAACACTGCTGTTGCAGTGTCCTCATGAAATGTGATCCTAATGAAGATCTTTTTGACATTGGGGTTGAACCTAATTTCATACTTGACGGTCAGAGCAGGGATGTCAAGTAATGGGTTTCCTTTTGACAACCAAAGCCAGAAGCCACCAACATTTTGGTAAGGATATGTTCTGGAGGGGTAGCTGTGGAGGCAGCCCTGGGATGTCCCCCAAATTTTATCTCTCCTGGGTTCCTTCATTTTGATTCCTACTAGCTTGGCCACCTCCAGCCACTGGGGCGGTGGGACCTCGTCATTATGAGCCAACCACGTTTGCTCAGTTAGCTGGAAGCAGCTGGTATTAAAACAAACAAATAAACAAAAAAAGTACTAGATTCTAACACCAAACACAAATGGGAAAATATAGAGACAATGCAAACACACTAAAAAATACTTATTTTTTTTCCCAAAACAAGGATTTCTGCTCCTCAGATAGTTACTTTAATCCTCAAGAGATTCTGACCCTCAGTGGTCTTCCCTGTAGCCTGGTTCCTTCCCAGGCCCCTGTCTCCACTGCCCAATATTTCCTGGCCTCCAACACACCCAGCCCCATCTCTTACACACACACACACACACACACACACACACACACACACAC